>CM054061.1:130838706-131016206 GCA_028641055.1 Alopecurus myosuroides | reverse complement strand
AACAACAACAACAACAACAACAACAACAACAACAACAACAACAACAACAACAACAACAACAACAACAACAACAACAACAACAACAACAACAACAACAACAACAACAACAACAACAACAACAACAACAACAACAACAACAACAACAACAACAACAATGCTGACGGCAGAGGCCGAAATGACTACCAAGAGCACCACCAGAGTTATATGGTGTTCATCACCGAGCCGTATGATAATCACAACCTACGCATGCACGCAATGGAGGTCAATGCAGTGATGCCGATAATGCCGGAATACATATACTGGTGCAATCAAGAGATCGTGTGGTCTCGGGCGGATCATCCAAAGATCATGCCGAACCCGGGCAGTTATGCTCTAGTGCTGGACCCACCCTTGATTGGGCCTGAGATCAACGTCAAGTTCACCAAGGTGCTGATTGACATTGGGAGCAGTATCAACATCCTATACCGAGATTCGATGGTGAAACTCGGTATTTCCGAGAACATGATGCAGCCAAGCCGGGCTACCTTCCACGGCATTGTACCGGCAGTGTCTTGTGCTCCTATGGGCAAGATATGGATCGGTGTGCTTTTCGGCACCCGAGAGAACTGTCAAACTGAGTGCCTGCTGTTCAAGGTGGTTGATCTTCAGAGCACTTATTATGCTCTTCTCGGCAGGCCGGCTCTGTCCAAGTTCATGGCCTCAACTCATGCGGCCTATCTGAAGATGAAGCTCACGGGTCCTAATGGCATCATCAACATCTCGGGTGATTACAGGCGTTCTTTGGAGTGTGCCTTAGCTGGATCTTGGTTGGCCGAGTCAATGGTTATTGCAGCCGAGAAGAAGAAGATACACGAGATAGTGGCCATGGCTCAAGCGACTCAACTTGGTATGCCCAGAATGCCCACCTATCAGCACAATGCAACCTTCCAAGCCTCCCAGGAGACCAAGAAGGTGCATATTGACCCCGAGTTCCCAAGCGTGTGGCCATCATTAGTGTCGGGTTGGAGGAGAAATAGGAAAGTGAGCTCATCCACTTCCTCTGTGAGAATCGGGATGTCTTTGCATGGTCCAATCAGGATCTTCCGGGTGTCTCGAGAGTTGGTTGAGCACTCTTTACATGTGAGGCCGGATGCCAAGCCGGTGAAACAAGCTCTGCGTCGTTTTGCTGCTGAGAGGAGGAAAGCCATAGGTTACGAGATCACAAGGCTGTTAGCATGCGGATTTATCATTGAGGTCTTGCATCCGGACTGGTTGGCCAATGTCATGGTCGAGAAGAAGAAAGATGACCCAATGGTAGTTGTGGTGTGGCGTATGTGCATGGACTACATCGACCTGAACAAGCTTGTCCGAAAGATCCGTTCCCGTTGCCCCGGATAGATCAAGTGATCGATTCCATGGACGGGTGTGAGCTGTTGTCTTTTATTGATGCTTATTCTGGTTTTCACCAGATCCCTCAGAACCCGGCTGGTCAAATAAAGACTGCCTTCATTACCCCATATGAGGCTTACTGCTATCGTGTCATGTGTTTTAGGTTAAGAAATGCTAGGGCCACATACCAGAGATGCATGCAAAAATGCTTGCATGAGCAAATTGGTAAAAATGTGTAGGTATATGTACATGATATAGTCATCAATACCAAGGAGAAACACACACTCCTAGAAGATATCTGGGAAACTTTCGCGAATCTGCGGAAGTACCGGATGAAGCTGAAGCCGACCAAGTGCACCTTTGGTGCCCCGGCAGGAAAGTTACTCGGTTTCCTCGTATCCAGCCGAGGTATCGAGGCTAACCCCTCCAAGATAAAAGCAATTGAAAACATGTCTCTACCAAGATCATTGAAGGATGTGCAAAAGTTTACCGACTGACTGGCTTCCCTTAGTCGGTTCGTTGGAGAATGGGAAGAAGGCTTTGCCTCTGTACCATCTTATGAAGTAAAGAAACAAGTTCGTCTGTGTAGAGGCCCCAGACCGGAGGGTCCAGAACCCCTCATATGCATTCATTCACGATCCCAGAAGAACCAGTCGTGAACAACATACGTAGTTGGCATACAGAATACATCATCCATTACACGAATATAGAGTCTTACATAAATGGTCACATGACCATTTTCTTAACAACTGTCACGCAGGACAGACATTGAAAGCAAACACAGCGGAAGACGATAAGCATAGCGTAGTAGAACCCGAGTCACGCCTCATCCTACAGGCTGCTGACTGGGAGACGATCCTAATTCGCAGGTTCATCAGTGTAGCACTCCTCCTCATAGAACCCTTCCTGAGGTGCCTCCTCATAGTCTGGCAAGTAAATACCAGGGGCGAAACCAAATGAGTACGTTTGAATGTACTCAACAAGACATCCTTTATCAGCTTACAATTATGCATACATGCTTATTTGGTGGAGTGGGTAGGCCATACATATGGTTCAGCTACCCATGACAGATAAAAGATTTATCATGGTTGAGGTTTCATGTTTAGTTCTTTGTGAAAGATCATTGAAAATAATATAGTTTAACTCTCGTAGATATCACATATCTCGGAGGTTTTATAAGCTTTGTTTTAGAAAAGAAAGTTTTCTTTTCAGAAACTTTTAGTAATAGTTTCTTTCTCATCCGTATCTCGCAGATACCAAGTTATTCCTCCTTAGTACCTCTCAGGTACAAAAGCCTTCCTTCAAAACCTCTTTTGAAAAGTTGACACAATGCTAGCTACATGGCCATTCAACCGTCCATATCCGAGGACGCGGCTATCTTGAAATAGTTTTACTCTGCAGAGGTGTACACATTTCCACTAGATCCAGAGCCCGCCATGAAACAACCATGGACTGTTCCCAACCTATGAGAACATCAGATAACTGGTCTTGACTATCCACTCTGTACAAGCTAGTACATGACTATCTCTTCAATTGGGGTTACCCTCCCTGGCAAGCCATGTCCCACATCGCCAAAACAGGAGACCCAACTGCTGCATCCGGAGGGAAAATTAATCCCACACTTTAGATGTCCCGTATACTCACTCCTAGCGACACTTCGGTTCGGAGGATCCAATCCCCTATAGCCCTTGAGATAGCACATATACTAACCATAACAAGTTTTTAATCAAGCCCCTACCCATATTGGGGTAAAGTGGCAGTACGATAATGGTTGTCCAGCGAAGACTAGGTTATGTGTCTTTTGTAAACATTTCTCATAAAATTTCCCATCATAACAACTCTTCCGGTAGACAGGGTCTCACCCTTCCTCCGGGGTTTTCCTTCCATAAGGCATTTGTTTACAAAAACACATTTTATTTAGTTCATTTAAGAGCTCAAGTTTTAAGTGGGTGTATGGCATTTATATACCATTTAGTGGCTAAGGGCTTGGCAATACCAAGTTGACTACTATTATGATTCCTTATACTAGTAATATTAGTAGTAGTAGTAGGATTCACACAAAAATAGTTTTGAAGGTATAGTTTTGTAAAAACTTCAGAAGTGAAAAGCATGCATGATAGATAATGATAAGTATTTATACAGCAAGCATTAGGATGGATTTCCTTGGTACAAGTGATGGTCCTGATCCTGAAAGTAACAGGAGTTGCAATACCCTTCTTCAGCAAATCCTTCCTCCTCGTTTTCTAACGTCGTAAAAAGAAATAAAGGCACACTTTCAGAACCAAACAAGACAAACAATGCTACAAGTAATACATACAGCAAGCAATCAAGAATTACCACCCAAAGTTCTCAATTTTTCCCTTAAGAAAAATTGACATAAAAACTATAGTTGAAAAATCTGTTTTTCCCTAGTGTTTATGTGTGGCCAAAACCATGATTCTTAGTTAAGAACACCATGGACCAGTGGGGTAAGGCACATGTTACTAGACAGTAGGGTGTCCCATAAAACATATTTTGATGTCTAAAAGCTCCCCCAACAATCTCTATGGCTAGCACATATAAATTGCTAAAAATACTCAAGTGGTGAAAAAGCTCATGACAACAAGTCAAGCCTATTTTCCACCATGATGCAAACGTACCAGTGGGTGTCCCACTTAGCAAAAATGCTCACCAAGAGGTTAATAAGCCTCTGGTCACTTTTCTAAAAGTGCTAAAAACAAACAAACAAGCACCCAAAACTCCTACTCATACTAGTAGAAAATTAGGAAAAACACTAGACTATTTTAGGCTACACTTAGTTAATTTTATGCACAAGTGTGCAAGCTAGCAGAGGCAAAATACCCCTCTAACCAGTACCATAAATGCTACTGGATCTCACAAAAATATCATAAAAACATAGCTAGGAAACAAGGAAAAACTATGCTTAAAATGCTACCCGTGTGAGGAGATTAATTCCTAGTCATCCAAGTGTTACTCATGCTTTTATGCTACTTAAGAAGAAACCTATCAGAGGTGAAAACCCTAAGATAATAATGCCACAAGGACATTCCATCCTCTGGTTTCAACACCAAAGATTCATATTTTTCCCTAAAGAAAAACAAGACAAAAAGCATACATGGATATCCTAGTATTAAATCTAGTCCTTAAGCATTTCTATTTACATCTATTCCACACACAAGCACCAAGTATTTAGAGGTGCTATAAAAAAACTAACAGTACCTAAGTGGTACTGGTTCCATGGAAATTAACCTAGCAACAAGCCTAAAAGCATTTAAAGATTTACTCAAAACATATCTAAAAATCTAGCTATGAGCAAGATCTATGCATGAAAAAAATAGTCCTAAAATTCTACCACTCAAACCATTTATTCTAACATGTTCCTATAACTTGTACACATCATAAACACACTGGAAAACAACTTCACAAGCAAGAACACATCATTTGCATATCACAACATGAACCTATAAAGCAAGATCTAGAAATAAAATTTAGACAGAAAGTACCCAAAACTTGTTCTGCCTCTCTAATTTTTTCTGTGGCTCCAAAAAGTAAATCCTTCTAGGATGTGATAGTCCTTATCACTACAAAGCCTCTCCAACTTGCCTTACTCAAAAATAATGTCCCAAACCCCCCCTAAAAATCATGGAATAGCTCACAGATGCTTTACCAAAATGGATGGCATTTCCAAATGGTAACTCACCTTGGTGTAAGCTAAAATTCTACTGGTAGGTATTGAAAAGGGCTTTCCAAAACAGTTGAGTTTGCTCAAAAATGTTTTGTATTTTTGAAGTTCTATTCATTTCAATTTTTAGGGTACTGTCTGGCATATTAGCTATAGAAAAATAACTAAAACTCAAAACATGGTTCTGCCAGTGGGATATGGTTGTGATTTTGTATGGCTACGAGTACAAAAATTAGCAATGTAAAATAAAAATATTTGCTACCTTTTCCAAGCCTAAAGCTAACACCTATTTAAACTGCCAGAAAAATTCTATTTATGAATCTAACAGAAAAATGCGCAGATGGGCCAGATCTGGCGCGCCTGGCCCAACTAACGCGCGGCACAGCCCGCCAGCGCACGCGCGCACGCGAAACGGTAAGTTTCAAAGGAGACCGTCGATTCGCAGATCGACGGCTCCTCTCTCTTCTTCCTCCCCGCGCCTCTCTCTTCTCTCTCTCTCTTATGCCCGCGGACGAACACGTAGCAAGCACGGGGATTAGCTCACCTAGGGCTTGCAAGACGGAGCGGGGTGGTGTAGGTGTGGAAGATGGTGGCCTGGGCGACTCCGTGGCGCGGGCACGGACGGCGAGAGGGCAGGGACACGGCGGCGGCTCGACGTTGCTCTGCGGCTGCTCCGAGGACGGCGGCGAGGATCCTGCAAGCGATCGATGGCCCGAGGGTGTCAGGGAGGTAGGCAAGACCTAAGGGGTCGCAATAGAGGTGAAAGAAGGGCGGGAGGGGCAGTGAGCTCGACGCCATGTCCACCTCGATCTTGCACGGGTCTGCGGCTGGGCGCGGCTCGCCTCGCTCGCATAGAGCGAACGAGCAAGCGAGGGCTTGATGGGATGGGTGAGTGTGGTGAGGTGAGTGCTGTGGCGAGAGGGATTGGCCACTAGGGCTATGTAGGCACGAGGCCAAGGTGGGGGTGCTCGGGTTGGCATTGGCATGGGCATGCCTTGCCCTTTGGGGGTTCTCCACGGGTGGCAACGTGTCCAATTGGTGCCTTGGGGTCAATCCAGTACAAATGAGTGAGCAAAGCCACAGCAAGGGCCAAGGGATGGGCAAAAGTGTGAAAAACAACTATTCCAACCACTCTATGTGACATCACTACATAGTCAAATGCCACCTCACTTTTCTCCCTCCCTGGTCAGCCAAAGGAGGATCCAATGCCACCTTCTAGAAGATTATTAACATGGTTTTCGAATTGGCAAGGTGGCCTGGCTTGGATCAGTACACACAAGCTAAAAACATCAAGTCCAAAAGTGTAATCACTGTTCTGTCAGAAAAATTCAGTTAGGCAGTGTTTCTGAATTTTTCTAAGTGCTGGAAAAGCAGACAGAGATAGCAAAAGTTGGACTTGTTTTCACCAAGCAAACAAGCTCTAAAATGAGTGATTTAAAATGCTCAACAAAGAACAACTATCCAAGTTTCAGAACCAATCATTTGATCTGAAAAATGAGGGGTTTAAGGCTCTGAAAGAAAATGGCAAAGTAGGTACATTCTCTGTTTTTAAAATGCTAAATTTTCTGTCTTAACAAGATGGCTCAAAAACCATCATGGAATTGTGTGTTAAAAATCTTTTTAGGTTTTTCCAAGAGTGTAGTTTTGTTGTAATCATAACAGAGAGTAGTTTTGATCAAAGAAAATCCATAATTGGATAATCCTTGTGATGTAAAACAAGGGTTGAAAACAGCTACTTGGCTGTTTTTCAGGACAAAATTTAGATTGGAAAATCTAATGAAATCTTTTCCAATTAATTTTATTTCAAGTTCAAGTTGATTCCAAACCGTCAATAACACATTTTTAAGTTGAAACAAAGTGTTACCTCAAGTCTTGAAAAATATTCTCTTAAGAACCTTAGTGGAAAACAAATAGAGAACAAATAGAAAACAATGTTTTTCTTAGGAGAAAAACTCCTCAAGTGAGTGAAAAGAACACACCACTTAAATTGCATAGATAAACAATACTACACAAACATGTTGTCCACTTAATTGCATTACAAAAGTCTTAAGAGGCTTGCTAAATTACTATTATACAAGTGCTTAAAAACAGGGGTGTGACAAATCTCCCCCCCTTAAAAGAATCTCGTCCCGAGATTCGCGGGTCTAGGCTTTAAGAAAATCAGGGAACTCCTTCCTGATATCATCCTCACGCTCCCAGGTAGCTTCTTCCTCAGAGTGATTGGTCCACTGAATCTTAAGGAATTTTATAGCACGCCTCCTGGTAGCACGCACAATTTCCTCGAGAACCCGCAGGGGTCTATCACGATAAGTCAAGTCATCATTTATGCAATGGTCCTGAAATCCACGTCTTGATACGAGAGATCCTTCTCAGGTACTTGCAGACATTTCCGGAGCAATGACACATGGAAAACATTGTGAAAGGCAGATAGCTCCTCAGGTAATTCTAACTGATAAGAAACTTCGCCACGACGTGCCAAGATCTTAAAAGGGCCAATATACCTGGGGGCCAGCTTTCCTTTGACATGGAAACGCTGCATCCCTTTGAGTGGCGTAACACGAAGGTACACGAAATCTCCCATGCTGAAAGAGACATCACGACGCTTCGTATCAGCATAACTCTTCTGACGAGATTGAGCTGTCTTTAAACGTTCCCGAATAAGTTGAACTTGCTCCTCTGCAGCTTTCAAAGTGTCCACACCAAAAACCTGACTGTCTCCAGTCTCAGTCCAATTTAAAGGTGTACGGCATTTACGTCCATACAGAGCTTCAAAAGGGGCCATTTGCAAGCTAGACTGATAACTGTTGTTGTAAGAAAACTCTGCGAAGGGCAGACAGTCTTCCCATTTAATTCCATAGGACAACACACAAGCACGGAGCATGTCTTCCAGAATTTGGTTCACACGCTCTGTTTGTCCATCAGTCTGCGGGTGATAGGCTGTGCTAAAAGCTAATTTGGTTCCCAAGCTCTCGTGCAACTTCTTCCAAAATCTAGATGTGAACTGTGTACCTCGATCAGATACAATCCTGCTTGGGACTCCGTGTAGGCTGACAATCCGAGAAATATAAAGATCAGCAAGCTGATCTCCACGATAGGTGGTCCGGACAGGAATAAAGTGAGCAACTTTCGTGAGCCTGTCCACGACAACCCATATAGAATCATTTCCTCGGCTAGACCTAGGAAGTCCAGTGATGAAGTCCATTCCCACTTCATCCCATTTCCAAACAGGCACTTGCAATGGTTGGAGCAATCCAGCGGGACGCTGGTGCCCGGCTTTAACTTGCTGGCAGACATGGCACTTGGCTACAAATGAAGCAATCTCTCGCTTCATTCCATGCCACCAGAATCTCTCCTTCAGGTCTTGATACATCTTTGTTCCTCCAGGATGGATAGAATACATGGTCTCATGAGCTTCGACCATGATGGTCTGCTTGAGATCAGATTCAGAGGGAACACAAATACGGCCTTCATACCATAATCCCCCATCAGCATCGATGGTAAACCCAGCAACCTTTTCCTTCTCCATGCGGGCCTTAATGCCATCAATACTTTTCTGGCCTTTCTGCGCTTCTTTGATTTGGTCAACCAGGGTTGGTTTAAGTTCTATGGCGTCTAACATGCCATAGCTGACCACTTCAATGCCAAGCTGGTCCAGCTCTTTCCACAACTCGGGTTGCCTTACTAGAATCATAGCATTTAGAGAGGCCGGCTCTCGACTAAGAGCATCTGCAACCACATTTGCCTTTCCAGGGTGATAATGAATACTCAGATCATAATCTTTAATGATCTCAATCCAGCGGCGCTGCCTCATGTTGAGCTCACGTTGAGTAAAGATATACTTTAAACTCTTATGATCCGTGTAAATTTCCACTCTTCTTCCCATAAGAAAGTGCCGCCATGTCTTGAGAGCATGAACAACGGCAGCAATCTCTAAGTCATGAGTGGGATAATTCAATTCGTGGGGTCTCAACTGGCGGGATATGAAAGATATCACCTTCCCTTCTTGCATAAGAACGCTTCCAAGACCAAGCTTAGAAGCGTCACAATATACGTCGAAATTCTTGGTGACATCCGGCATTATAAGGATTGGGGCAGACACCAGTCGACGCTTCAATTCATTGAAACTCTCATCACACTTGTCCGTCCATAGGAACTTGCTATCCTTCTTGAGCAACTGGGTGAGGGGTCTGGCTATACTCGAGAATCCCTGAACAAACTTGCGGTAATATCCTGCCAAACCCAGAAAGGATCTGACTTTAGTCTGGTTGGTCGGAGCAGCACGCTTGTCCACAGACTGAACTAGAGCAGGGTCAACAGATATTCCTCCCGCAGATACTACATGTCCAAGAAATCCGACTTCCGTCAACCAGAATTGACATTTACTAAACTTAGCATACAATTGATGCTCACGAAGTGTTCCGAGCACAATTCTCAGATGTTCTTCGTGTTCTTCCTCACTCCTCGAATATATGAGAATGTCGTCAATAAAGACCACGACAAACTTGTCCAGAAAATCCATGAATACCTTATTCATGAGATTCATGAAATAGGCAGGGGCATTGGTTAGACCAAAAGACATCACGGTGTATTCATACAGCCCGTAACGAGTGGTGAAAGCAGTCTTGGGAATATCAGTATCCCGGACTTTCAATTGATGATAACCAGTCCGAAGGTCAATCTTAGAGAAGATTACAGCCCCATTCATCTGGTCAAACAGGTCTTCAATTTTGGGCAACGGGTATTTGTTCTTGATGGTAACATCATTTAACTTGCGGTAGTCCACACATAAGCGAGTGGTACCGTCCCGTTTTCCCACAAAAATGATCGGAGATCCCCATGGCGATGCACTAGGGCGAATCAATCCTTTCCTTAACATGTCATCCAGCTGAGTCTTCAACTCATCTAATTCCTTCGGGTTCATCCGATACGGCTTCTGTGCTATGGGTCCAGTTCCGGGCACTAACTCGATCACAAACTCGATATCCCGATCAGGGGGCATACCGGGTAATTCTTCAGGAAAAACATCCGGGTATTCGCAAACTACCGGGACTTCCTCAAGGACAGGGTGGACTATTCCGGTGTGGCAGTGAACTTGTGACGAGGGTCGAGTTGCAGTGTACGCAACCTTTTCCCCATCCTCTGAGATCATTTCAATAGATTTCTTAGTGCAATCGATAACTCCCTTATACTTGGCCATCCAGTTCATACCGAGTACCACTTCTATCCCTTTGGATCCCAACACTATAAGATCAGCATGAAAAGTTTTCCCTTGAATTTCTACTGGCACCTCATTGCAAATTAGGTTGGCTTTAGTACTATCCCCAGGTATTTGTACTAACATAGGGTTGTGCATACGGGAATGCTTCATACCAATTTTCTCAGCAAACGGTTTAGTGACAAAGGAATGTGATGCACCAGAATCAAACAATACTGCGGCTGGTACCGAGTTGACAGGAAACATACCCATCACCATGTCTGGTGCCTCCTGAGCTTCTGCAGCATTGATATGGTTCAGGTGTCCCTTCATCCTATTCTGTCGTCCAGTGGAAGGACCATGGTTCATCTTGGTTGCAGCAGGCTGGACTGGAGCAGTAGCTTTGTTGGGGCACTCACGAGCGAAGTGACCTTCCTTTCCACAGGCAAAGCAACCTCCAGAAGGCTTTGAGCTAGGGTTTGGCTTGGGAGCATTGTTGGTGTGGTTCCCATTTCCTCCATTGTTGCCTCCATAGCGGTTTCCATGATTATTCCCAGAGTGATTACCATGGTTACCACCATAGCTGTTTCCTCCGTACCTTGGTGCATACTGTGCAGGGTGATTGTAGTTGTTGGGCCTTGGTGCATAGTTGTGGCTGGGGCGGGGTACATAAGCAGGCGCCTTGTGGGTTGGTGGCCTCGCATACGGAGTGTTGCGAGTCCTCTGAGCACTAGGTCCTCCATGAGCAGTCATCTTCCTCTTGCGGTTATCATCAGCAGCTTTCCGCTTGTGCTCCAGCACCATAGCGGCATTTGCAAGGGTCTCCAAGTCCTGGAATGGAACCACTACTAGAGAGCATTGGAGCTCATCATCCAGCCCATTTAAGAACCTCTCCTTCTTCTTAGCATCAGTATTAATATCATCCTGTGCATACCGGGACAGAGTAGTGAAATTCTCCCAGTACTCAGACACCGGCATACTTCCTTGCTTCAGATTCAGAAATTTCTCCCGCATAAGTGCCATCATTCCTTGGGGAATGTGATACTTGCGGAACCTTGCAGAGAAATCCTCCCAGTTGAACACGTGACCAGCAGCAACAGTCTCACGTGTAGTTTCCCACCAGGTCCTGGCAGGACCAGCGAGAAAATGGGAGGCCAACAGGACCTTATCATTCTCCTAAACTGAAGCGACCTCCAGTTTGTTTGCAATGGTGCGGAGCCAGTCGTCAGCATCGAGAGGCTCCACAATCCTTGTGAAAACTGGGGGGTTGGTGTGCTGAAAGTCTCTCAGCCTCGAGCGAGCACCATTGCCATTGCCATTGCCATTATTGTTGGCGGCAGCAGCTAGTTGTTGCAGAGCGGTAATGGTAGCTGCACTCTCATCTCGGCTGGCCTGGCGATCCTCCATCAGCAGTGCCAACAGCGCCTCCACTGTGGGTGGTGGTGGTGGTGGGGGTTCGCGACGGGGTGCCATGCTGAAGTGAAACATGTGTAAGTCTAAGAAATAAATTCTTGTTTTTGAAAACCCAGTACCTTAATATTTAAACAAAAGGAATACTAGTGATATGTTTCAAAAACAAGAGCGGGGCAGTCGCAAACTTGAATGAAATGAACGCAAAGTAGTGACAATCAACAGAAAATCAAGCCAAACATTTCATTCATCACCATAATTAAACAGAGTTTCCAACATTACACACACATCACAAGCCATATCATACAAGGAAGGCTTCATCGAGCTACAGGGGGTGCGATTGGTGGGGTCATCGCAAGGCTACTACTAGCAAACTATCTAGCAAAACGATCTATCATACCTAACTAGTACCTAGACCAGCACCATGTGCTAAGGGTGAGAAGGCAACGACTACACAGAGTCGTCGCTGTCCCCAACGTCGAAGATACGCTCCTCAGGGTCCTCCTCCTCCTCGTCAAGCAGGTCATCATCATCCTGCTCGCTAGCCTCGCTCATATCCATCCCCTCTAAGTCGGAGGGAACGTCCTCAATAGGCAGAAGATCCTCAATCTCCCTGTGGAGCTCTATGGCCTCCTCCTCAAGCTCCTCCACGGCAGCGTCTCTCGTGGCTATGTCGTCACGAGCTATCTGAAGCCTGCCGCGCAGAACGGCGTTAGCCCCCTCCAGGGCCGTCATCCTAGTGGTGAGGCGTGCACGGCCAAGGCGGGTGGCCCTCAGCTGCCTCCGTAAGGCACGGTGCCTCGCGGTAGTAGCCTCCAACTGTTCCTTCAACTGGGACAACTGCTGAGCCAGAGCTCCACTCTCCTCCTGGCTGTCGTGAAGCTCAGCCCTCAGCTCGTCAGTCTCGGCTATCAGTGTGTGGTGCACCAATATGCCGTGGTAGGTGTCAAGACGCTGGTCGTCCAACCTGAGCTGAGTGCGGTGTAACAGAATCTCCGTCTCGTCCAGGTGGGGTCCAACAGTGGTAAAGTCTGGCTCGACAGGAAGTGGTATGCCATCCTCATCACGTCTCCCAATCAGCTCGAACCGGGAACCGATGAACATATACTCCCCGATGTGTGCCAGACGTGCTACTGACTCCTGTATCACGCGCACCGCAGCCTCGTTCCAAGAACGATCAACAGCACGGTACACGTAGGCCTCCACTGTCGGGCTAGCCAGAGGTGCGCGGATAGTGACCTCCGCGTACCAGTCTCCCTCCAGAGGTGCCCCGACAACTAGTCCTCCTCGCAGCTCCGGAAGTGGGCGTCCCAACACAGTAGCCATAGATACTAGCCTCTCCTCGAAAAGGAAAGACTCGCCACGTGGACGTCCCAACTGAAAAGCCACGGTGATGTCCACGTCCATCTACACAAAATTTTAAGTATAGTTTAAGTTAGATCCAAGTGTGCAAAGTTTTAGGTTCATGCAAGAAATAACTTTAATGCAAGTAGAGTCTAACCCAGAGAGGTGGTGGGATATAGGGAATAGTTTTATACTTAGTCATATATCCAATTTTTTTGTATTAGTAACTTAGATTATCGGAGTATACACTAACGTCCATGCTAACTAAGGTCTCCTAGAGTCAGGATGGCTCTGATACCAACTTTGTAGAGGCCCCAGACCGGAGGGTCCAGAACCCCTCATATGCATTCATTCACGATCCCAGAAGAACCAGTCGTGAACAACATACGTAGTTGGCATACAGAATACATCATCCATTACACGAATATAGAGTCTTACATAAATGGTCACATGACCAAGTTCTTAACAACTGTCACGCAGGACAGACATTCAAAGCAAACACAGCGGAAGACGATAAGCATAGCGTAGTAGAACCCGAGTCACGCCTCATCCTACAGGCTGCTGACTGGGAGACGATCCTAATTCGCAGGTTCATCAGTGTAGCACTCCTCCTCATAGAACCCTTCCTGAGGTGCCTCCTCATAGTCTGGCAAGTAAATACCAGGGGCGAAACCAAATGAGTACGTTTGAATGTACTCAACAAGACATCCTTTATCAGCTTACAATTATGCATACATGCTTATTTGGTGGAGTGGGTAGGCCATACATATGGTTCAGCTACCCATGACAGATAAAAGATTTATCATGGTTGAGGTTTCATGTTTAGTTCTTTGTGAAAGATCATTGAAAATAATATAGTTTAACTCTCGTAGATATCACATATCTCGGAGGTTTTATAAGCTTTGTTTTAGAAAAGAAAGTTTTCTTTTCAGAAACTTTTAGTAATAGTTTCTTTCTCATCCGTATCTCGCAGATACCAAGTCATTCCTCCTTAGTACCTCTCAGGTACAAAAGCCTTCCTTCAAAACCTATTTTGAAAAGTTGACACAATGCTAGCTACATGGCCATTCAACCGTCCATATCCGAGGACGCGGCTATCTCGAAATAGTTTTACTCTGCAGAGGTGTACACATTTCCACTAGATCCAGAGCCTGCCATGAAACAACCATGGACTGTTCCCAACCTATGAGAACATCAGATAACTGGTCTTGACTATCCACTCTGTACAAGCTAGTACATGACTATCTCTTCAATTGGGGTTACCCTCCCTGGCAAGCCATGTCCCACATCGCCAAAACAGGAGACCCAACTGCTGCATCCGGAGGGAAAATTAATCCCACACTTTAGATGTCCCGTATACTCACTCCTAGCGACACTTCGGTTCGGAGGATCCAATCCCCTATAGCCCTTGAGATAGCACATATACTAACCATAACAAGTTTTTAATCAAGCCCCTACCCATATTGGGGTAAAGTGGCAGTACGATAATGGTTGTCCAGCGAAGACTAGGTTATGTGTCTTTTGTAAACATTTCTCATAAAATTTCCCATCATAACAACTCTTCCGGTAGACAGGGTCTCACCCTTCCTCCGGGGTTTTCCTTCCATAAGGCATTTGTTTACAAAAACACATTTTATTTAGTTCATTTAAGAACTCAAGTTTTAAGTGGGTGTATGGCATTTATATACCATTTAGTGGCTAAGGGCTTGGCAATACCAAGTTGACTACTATTATGATTCCTTATACTAGTAATATTAGTAGTAGTAGTAGGATTCACACAAAAATAGTTTTGAAGGTATAGTTTTGTAAAAACTTCAGAAGTGAAAAGCATGCATGATAGATAATGATAAGTATTTATACAGCAAGCATTAGGATGGCTTGCCTTGGTACAAGTGATGGTCCTGATCCTGAAAGTAACAGGAGTTGCAATACCCTTCTTCAGCAAATCCTTCCTCCTCGTTTTCTAACGTCGTAAAAAGAAATAAAGGCACACTTTCAGAACCAAACAAGACAAACAATTCTACAAGTAATACATACAGCAAGCAATCAAGAAGTACCACCCAAAGTTCTCAATTTTTCCCTTAAGAAAAATTGACATAAAAACTATAGTTGAAAAATCTGTTTTTCCCTAGTGTTTATGTGTGGCCAAAACCATGATTCTTAGTTAAGAACACCATGGACCAGTGGGGTAAGGAACATGTTACTAGACAGTAGGGTGTCCCATAAAACATATTTTGATGTCTAAAAGCTCCCCCAACAATCTCTATGGCTAGCACATATAAATTGCTAAAAATACTCAAGTGGTGAAAAAGCTCATGACAACAAGTCAAGCCTATTTTCCACCATGATGCAAAGGTACCAGTGGGTGTCCCACTTAGCAAAAATTCTCACCAAGAGGTTAATAAGCCTCTGGTCACTTTTCTAAAAGTGCTCAAAACAAACAAACAAGCACCCAAAACTCCTACTCATACTAGTAGAAAATTAGGAAAAACACTAGACTATTTTAGGCTACACTTAGTTAATTTTATGCACAAGTGTGCAAGCTAGCAGAGGAAAAATACCCCTCTAACCAGTACCATAAATGCTACTGGATCTCAAAAAAATATCATAAAAACATAGCTAGGAAACAAGGAAAAACTATGCTTAAAATGCTACCCATGTGAGGAGATTAATTCCTAGTCATCCAAGTGTTACTCATGCTTTTATGCTACTTAAGAAGAAACCTATCAGAGGTGAAAACCCTAAGATAATAATGCCACAAGGACATTCCATCCTCTGGTTTCAACACCAAAGATTCATATTTTTCCCTAAAGAAAAACAAGACAAAAAGCATACATGGATATCCTAGTATTAAATCTAGTCCTTAAGCATTTCTATTTACATCTATTCCACACACAAGCACCAAGTATTTAGAGGTGCTATAAACAAACTAACAGTACCTAAGTGGTACTGGTTCCATGGAAATTAACCTAGCAACAAGCCTAAAAGCATTTAAAGATTTACTCAAAACATATCTAAAAATCTAGCTATGAGCAAGATCTATGCATGAAAAAAATAGTCCTAAAATTCTACCACTCAAACCATTTATTCTAACATGTTCCTATAACTTGTACACATCATAAACACACTGGAAAACAACTTCACAAGCAAGAACACATCATTTGCATATCACAACATGAACCTATAAAGAAAGATCTAGAAATAAAATTTAGACAGAAAGTACCCAAAACTTGTTCTGCCTCTCTAATTTTTTCTGTGGCTCCAAAAAGTAAATCCTTCTAGGATGTGATAGTCCTTATCACTACAAATCCTCTCCAACTTTCCTTACTCAAAAATAATGTCCCAAACCCCCCCTAAAAATCATGGAATAGCTCACAGATGCTTTACCAAAATGGATGGTATTTCCAAATGGTAACTCACCTTGGTGTAAGCTAAAATTCTACTGGTAGGTATTGAAAAGGGCTTTCCAAAACAGTTGAGTTTGCTCAAAAATGTTTTGTATTTTTGAAGTTCTATTCATTTCAATTTTTAGGGTACTGTCTGGCATATTAGCTATAGAAAAATAACTAAAACTCAAAACATGGTTCTGCCAGTGGGATATGGTTGTGATTTTGTATGTCTACGAGTACAAAAATTAGCAATGTAAAATAAAAATATTTGCTACCTTTTCCAAGCCTAAAGCTAACACCTATTTAAACTGCCAGAAAAATTCTATTTATGAATCTAACAGAAAAATGCGCAGATGGGCCAGATCTGGCGCGCCTGGCCCAACTAACGCGCGGCACAGCCCGCCAGCGCACGCGCGCGCGCGAAACGGTAAGTTTCAAAGGAGACCATCGATTCGCAGATCGACGGCTCCTCTCTCTTCTTCCTCCCCGCGCCTCTCTCTTCTCTCTCTCTCTTATGCCCGCGGACGAACACGTAGCAAGCACGGGGATTAGCTCACCTAGGGCTTGCGAGACGGAGCGGGGTGGTGTAGGTGTGGAAGATGGTGGCCTGGGCGACTCCGTGGCGCGGGCACGGACGGCGAGAGGGCAGGGACACGGCGGCGGCTCGATGTTGCTCTGCGGCTGCTCCGAGGACGGCGGCGAGGATCCTGCAAGCGATCGATGGCCCGATGGTGTCAGGGAGGTAGACAAGACCTAAGGGGTCGCAATAGAGGTGAAAGAAGGGCGGGAGGGGCAGTGAGCTCGACGCCATGTCCACCTCGATCTTGCACGGGTCTGCGGCTGGGCGCGGCTCGCCTCGCTCGCACAGAGCGAACGAGCAAGCGAGGGCTTGATGGGATGGGTGAGTGTGGTGAGGTGAGTGCTGTGGCGAGAGGGATTGGCCACTAGGGCTATGTAGGCACGAGGCCAAGGTGGGGGTGCTCGGGTTGGCATTGGCATGGGCATGCCTTGCCCTTTGGGGGTTCTCCACGGGTGGCAACGTGTCCAATTGGTGCCTTGGGGTCAATCCAGTACAAATGAGTGAGCAAAGCCACAGCAAGGGCCAAGGGATGGGCAAAAGTGTGAAAAACAACTATTCCAACCACTCTATGTGACATCACTACATAGTCAAATGCCACCTCACTTTTCTCCCTCCCTGGTCAGCCAAAGGAGGATCCAATGCCACCTTCTAGAAGATTATTAACATGGTTTTCGAATTGGGAAGGTGGCCTGGCTTGGATCAGTACACACAAGCTAAAAACATCAAGTCCAAAAGTGTAATCACTGTTTTGTCAGAAAAAATCAGTTAGGCAGTGTTTCTGAATTTTTCTAAGTGCTGGAAAAGCAGACAGAGATAGCAAAAGTTGGACTTGTTTTCACCAAGCAAACAAGCTCTAAAATGAGTGATTTAAAATGCTCAACAAATAACAGCTATCCAAGTTTCAGAACCAATCATTTGATCTAAAAAATGAGGGGTTTAAGGCTCTGAAAGAAAATGGCAAAGTAGGTACATTCTCTGTTTTTAAAATGCTAAATTTTCTGTCTTAACAAGATGGCTCAAAAACCATCATGGCATTGTGTGTTAAAAATCTTTTTAGGTTTTTCCAAGAGTGTAGTTTTGTTGTACTCATAACAGAGAGTAGTTTTGATCAAAGAAAATCCATAATTGGATAATCCTTGTGATGTAAAACAAGGGTTGAAAACAGCTACTTGGCTGTTTTTCAGGACAAAATTTAGATTGGAAAATCTAATGAAATCTTTTCCAATTAATTTTATTTCAAGTTCAAGTTGATTCCAAACCATCAATAACACATTTTTAAGTTTAAACAAAGTGTTACCTCAAGTCTTTAAAAATATTCTCTTAAGAACCTTAGTGGAAAACAAATAGAGAACAAATAGAAAACAATGTTTTTCTTAGGAGAAAAACTCCTCAAGTGAGTGAAAAGAACACACCACTTAAATTGCATAGATAAACAATACTACACAAACATGTTGTCCACTTAATTGCATTACAAAATTCTTAAGAGGCTTGCTAAATTACTATTATACAAGTGCTTAAAAACAGGGGTGTGACAGTCTGGACTGCACGAGACAATGTGGCTTTCCGACATCTCAATACCATGTTGGGTACTGCTCTAGTACTGGCATCTCCTATGCCTAAGGAGCCCATGTTGCTCTATATTGCAGCTACCAACCGAGTTGTTAGTGTGGTGGTGGTAGTGGAGTGAGAAGAGGAATGAAAATATGTGCACATGCCGGTGTATTATCTCAGCGATGTGATCTCGAACTCGAAGCAAAACTACCCTCACTATCAGAAGATGACATATGGAGTCTATATGGCTGCCAAGAAGCTCAAACACTATTTCCAAGAGCATCCCATCATGGTGGTGAGTACCGCCCCCATCTCGGAGATTCTGGGCAACTAGCATGCAAGTGTCCGAGTAGACAAATGGGCCATTGAGCTGGCTGCGTACACCCCGCTGTATGCGAGAAGAGAAGCAATCAAGTCACAAGCATTGGCCAATTTCTTTGTTGATTGGGACGAGATGCAGTATGAGCCTCCTCTGCCAGAAACAAATTACTGGAGAATGCATTTCGATGGATCTAAAGTGAAAGAAGGTCTCGGTGCTGGTGTTGTGCTCACCTCACCCAAGAGTGATCGGCTCAAGTATGTCCCGCAGATCCATTTCGTAGCATCCAACAATGTTGCCGAGTATGAGGCCCTAGTCCACGGACTGAAAGTAGCCAAGGAGATTGGTATCCGCTGGATAATATGCTATGGAGAACTCGGGGACTGCCTTGCAGAACCCGGGGACTCGGGGACTCGTTCCTATCTTGGAGCTTGTCATGTCGGCTGAACCCATGGAGATTGATGAGCCCATCTTTCCTATTCGGCCGATATCGAGTTGGGCTCAGCCCATAATGTCTTACCTGGTTGCACAATAGAAGTACCACATGCGTGCTCCAGCGTTGTGTTGAACCACAAGAGGCAGAAGAGATTCTCCGAGAGATACATCCGGGGGAATGTGGGCACCACGCCTCATCTCGGGCTCTAGTGAAGAAAGCATTCTGGCACGGTTTCTTTTGGCTCGCTGCCTTGCAACAAGCAGAAAATATAGTAAGGAAGTGCAACAGGTGCCAGAGATATGCTACCAAGATCCATATGCCAGCTTCCGAGCTCAAAACTATTCCTATCACTTGGCCATTTGCAGTATGGTGCTTGTACATGGTGGGGCCCTTCAAGCAAGCCTGGGGCAACATGACTCACATCTTGGTCGTGGTTGACAAGTTTACCAAGTGGATTGAGGTGAAGCCAATCCGGAAGTGTGATGGGCACACAACTGTGACCTTTTTGAAGGATATCATCTTGATGTACGGATAATGGAAGAAACTTTGCCGAGGGAGCCTTTGCTCGGTTCAGTAAGGAGAAAAGGATCCGACTAGACGTTGCGTCAGTTGCGCATCCGGAATCAAATGGGCAAGTTGAAAGAGCCAATGGCATGATCATATCCGGAATAAAGCCTCGATTGATTGAGCCATTACAGCGAACCCTGGGTTGTTGGATAGATGAGCCACCGGTGGTGTTGTGGAGTCTAAGGACTACCCCTAACCGATCTACCGGATACACACCATTCTTACTGGTATATGGAGCAGAGGCCTTGTTACCCATTGACATTGAGCATAACTCACCGAGAGTGACCCTCTATATAGAGGCAGAGGCAAAAGTAGCCCGAGAAGATGATGTTGATTTTCTAGAAGAAGCAAGAGAGTTAACACTGTTGAGATCAGTTGTATATCAACAAAATATGAGACCCTATAATAGCCAAAAACAATCCCACAGGTATTCCGAGAAGGAGATATGGTGCTTAGGCTCGTGCATCGCATAGCCGGAATGCATAAACTTTCCCCTCCGTGGGAAGGGCCATTCATTATGAGCAAGGCTCTGCACAATGATGCATGTTATCTTATTGATGCCCGAGAACAGGATGGACAAGTCCGGAGAGGGAACTAAGCACCCCTAGAATGTAGCTCTACTCCGAGAAGGAACTCGGGGACTGCCCGTGCCTAATTTGTTCTGTGTACTTATCTTTTACTTTGGTATGTCGGATAATCATCTCGAAATTTCATGTGTAGGCTTAGTAGTGTGCTTAAATCTAAAGGCCAACTCTTCGACTTTGCTGCTGTCCGAAACCTGGCTTCATGGCAAGCAAGAGAACAAGCTAAGGGTCTATGATCACATGAAAAACTACTAAGGAAAGAAAGAGTTGATCGAACAACATAAGTTGTTGTTTCTTCTATATTTTGGCCAAGTGTTGGGGAATTTTAGTTCTTATCGCAGAGTTGTGAATATTATAAACTGGTATTCGAAATCTTGTGACTCGGCTGTCAAAAAGCCACAAGTGGCAGGCAAGAGCAGAGAAGAAAAAAGCCTGGTGGATAAGAAAACTGTCTGAGGGACTCGACCTAAAGCAATCCAACATCTAGCCAGTCTTGCGCAAATTTAATTAAGAACAGAGTGGCAAAAGATAAACGTATTTCTTACAACTTCACCCGACAAATGGGGATCTGATAAAGTTTGATAATGTTTGACAGAAATTCAGGCCGTGGCCAAAGGAGTGGAGTCCGTCTTGGTTCCTGCCGGGATGGTGGACTCGGGGGCGGGCTCGGAGACAGCTGTGTCTCGGTCGCAGGCTCGCAGGTGGCCGTCTCGGCCGTGGCCACCTCAGCAGCATTCACCTCGTCGGTAACCATCTCGGTATTGATGGCCGTGTCGGTCTCGGCCTCGATCTCCTTGTAGACATCCTCGGAGTAGCCATTAGCATCGGAATCGTCTCCTTCTTCATCCTCGCCCTCGTCCTCATCTTCCTCCTCGTCCTCGGTGTCGGGCTCGGGGGGGGGGGGGGGGCTCTATGAACTCCTTGCTATCAGCATAGGAGGCCAGCCGGTACGCGGTTTTCTGGCGAGCCCGGATATGCTCTTCATCTGTGGACCATTTGGAATAGGGCCGCATAGTCTTGAAAGCATTAAGGTCGATGGAATCGTACGAGGAGAGGACGAAATGCATCGTTTCATCTACGCCATCCCGAGCTGCAGAAGCGCGCCACTCCTTGAGGCGAGCCTTGAACTAATCCATGGTCTTGGCCAGCTCATCGATCGTCTTAGGAAGCTCCTTGTCTAGCCAGAAATACTGGTAAAGCCAGAGTGCACTGGAGACAAGCTCGGATCCGATAGACCTGAGGGGCACAACTCGGGCTTTGATGCCCTCAATGTGATCTTCAATGCTGGCAACATTCGTGACAGCATATCCAGCTTCTTCTCTTCTCTTCTTGGATCTCTCCACGGCCTGCAGAGCGCTAGCTTCCAGATCGGGGAATGTTCCCGTGAGATAAGTTGTCCGAGTTAAAGCAAGATCAGCTCGACATGTCAATTCAAGGGTTAGAAGAAAAAGAGAAAGGGCGAGGCTTACTTTTTAGCTCAAGATTAAGTGTAGAGAGCCGGGTTAACCAATTATCGGCCTCCAACTGGTACTTTTCCAGTAGAGTTCGTGAAGAACTCAACACGGACTCGAGCTCGGTGTTCCGGTCCTTGATATTCTTGATCTCCAGCTCTTAGTGGGCCTTCTCGGCAGCTGCATCCTTTTCCAGCTCGGCCTTGGCCTTCTCGGCCTCAATTTTTTTGCCTCTGCATCTCTTCATGTTCCAGCTTTAGCCGAGTTACCTCGGCCTTCTCGGTTTGGAGCTCATCCTTGTACCTGGCCTCGCAGTCAGTGAGCTGCATCTGTGTCTTGGCTAGAGTGAGACAGTCTTGATGCTTTTCAGCAAAGAGTTTGTATTCAGCTGTACAAAAAACAGTCCGATTAGCGAAATAACAGGCGCATGAAACAAAATAAGGAGGAAGAAAAGGGGCTTACTCTCAAGGGCAGAGATCTTGCTCTGTTCTGATTCGGCAAGTATTGTGCAATCCTGATGCTTCTCGGCAAAAAAATTATGCTCATCTGCATCAGACAGTAGAGTTAGCCAACGAGAACAAAAGGCGTAAACATAAAACACGAGATAAAGAACTAGAAACTTACTTTCCAGAAAAGAGATCTTGGTGACGGAATCCGTCAGCTTCTTCTCCAAGATGGCTATGGAAAACAGAAGAGAGCCCGACTTAGAAAATTGGCGCAGAGGAAATCATACTCAATATCTTGATGGGATAAATATTACCTTTGCTTCCCAGATCCTGTTTTAGGCAAATGTTGTGCTCGGTAAGGTCCCTGGCGAAGGGATGAACCCTGGACCTATCGGGTAAGGATACCCGGTCCAAGGCCCAAGACCTAAGCCCAAGAAGAGATGCCGTATACTATTCTAGAAGGCCTAGTTGAAGCCCACCCGCAAAGCCTTGCGGGTCAAGTTAGGAAACTTTTAACCGACTTTAGGTTAGGGTTTGAGTCCCCTCCCCCCCCCCGGGTACGGTTTGAGACCTGGCCACCTATATAAGGCCAGGAGAACCACCAGGAGGGGAACAAGCAATACCGCACCACGAAAGCCTTGAGATCGAGATCATACTCTCGACTCGAGCAACCCCCCATTGTAACTGATCTACTCGTGAATACAGATCGACAGAAGCAGGAGTAAGGGTTTTACCTCTACGAAGGCCCCGAACCTGGGTAAATCGTGCCCCCTGTTTAGCCGATGATTGTCACCAGTGCCTACACGTTATCCTAATCGAAACCCTATGGGTTCACCCGAGGGACTTGTTGAGATGCAGATTCGACAATTGGCGCCGTCTGTGGGAACGGCGAGCGCTAGATCTATGACATCTTCGGCCTCATCGACAACCAACTCACGCTGGAGCCCCGGGACTTCGACTCCGACCAATCTGATCCGAATCGGGTCGGTCATCGTCGCCCCACACTCGCTGGAATCACGCCCGGTATTCAGCGGCTTGGAGAAAAGAATCACCTTGACGTTCGGGAGCTTCCGGTTCTATGCTGACAAGGAGGGAATTCTTCAATTCCCCGAGCGAACCAATCTCGAAGGATCCGGCTCTGAATCTATTTCAAGCCCAGGAGCTGTCGATTCGCTGCCCAACTACACAGATCGCAACTTATCGAAAAGCGGCGAATCCATCCGCCTCAACACCCGCAACTTCCACACCCTATCGGGGGAAGAACCTTCTCGAGTCAATAACGCTTTCCAAACTACGCCTAGGACTAAAGAGCCATATCTGGCCCAAGTCTGCAAGGCAGGATCAAGTGACCCACCCGAAGAAACAGAAAATAGCGCGAGGGAACGCGCGGCCATCAACATGTTGCGAGACGCTTGGGACAGGGCAAAGGAAGCCATCCGCACAAGCAAACCACTCGGAGCTGGAGCCCCTCATGAGGATATGGTCGCCTACCACTACCACCTAGTGAGAGCGGCAACTCTGATTAAGGAAGTCCGAATAGATCTAGCTGAGCGGAGGAAATTGGCGGATGAGTCAAGCCAGCACCGAGTCGCGCTATCCAACATGCCTTCTGTTGGGAATCATCCCGCAAGAAAAGGATACGTCTCAAGAACCGCGACCATGGATGGCGAGTCCCTAACCGAAATCAGTAAATCACTTGAAGCTTCCCTTATGCGCGTCGATAGGGATGGCAACGTCTATCCGACAACTCCTGCCGCCGTGGTACTGGCCGCAGCCACCTACATGCAGACAAATCAACCAGGGGAGAACGACCCCCGTGCAGAGCAATACAGGCAAGTCCAAAAAAGGATTAGGCATGGCAGCCGCAAGACTCGTCCCCTATGATCGCCAGAAAGCAGCTGCACAAAAAGATAAGGAAGCATCCCGCAGACATAGGAGCACATCGCCCAGAAAGGAAAAATCACCTCGTCGCGCCCGAGGAAAAGAAACCCGACGACGCGGTGATAGCCCGAGTGGCAGCGATGGCAGACCGAGGGATCGAGATCGTGACTCGCGACATCACAGCAGCCGCTCGCGACATCGCAGCAAGGAGCCACAGAAGGAAACCGATCGCGATCAGCCGGGATACAACGCGCGATCGGATAACGCGCAAAATAAGATGGACAAAGCCTGAGCAGCAAGGAACCGCGCGCGTTCCCCATCCACCTCTTCCGACGATGAGACCTGCGGCACGCTATGCTTCACTCGCAGCATCCGCGAGGCGCCTCTACCAAAGAGAATCAAGCTTAGTACGGAAGTAACAAAATACGACGGTTCACTCGAACCTTCGTCCTGGCTGTCGGATTACATCACGCAGTAAAGTGCCAACGTGGGAACAAAAAACACGGCTATGCAGTACCTTAACCTACACCTTTTAGGGGCAGCACACAGCTGGCTCGAGGCGAGACCGAAGGCCTGTTACGGGTCATGGGACGATCTACACTTCGACTTCTGCAAGAACTTCCAGGCAACGTACAAAAGACCGGCGACCATCGAAGAACTGCAAGCCTGCAAGAAAAAGAGTGGGGAGTCTACCCGCGAATATATCCAGCGATGGACCACACTCAGAAACACAACAGGAAACATATCAGAGGAGGTGGCAGTCGAAGCTTTCGCGAAGGGCGCTTGACGAACTGCTTTCAGAGAAGAACTGGGACGAGCCGCGCCCAAAATTATTGGAGAGCTAATGGCTATAGTCGACAAATGGGCCAACGGAGAAGACTCGGTGCGCAACGAGAAAGCATCCTCGCCAGCACCCGAAGACGACCGTCATGGTCGAAAGAAAAGAAGGAAATATTATGATCACGACGATCGAGAAGAGCTTGTGGCAGCAGAATTCACGCGAAATCGCGATAGTGGACGCCGTGGAAGCCGCGAATGGAAGCCGAAGACAGAGGATAAAACTCCCGAGGAGGACCTCGATGGTTACTGCACGCTACATCTATTTACAGATAAGCGCACAGGCAAAACTAAGGCAACACACCTTCTCAAGGATTGCCGAAAGTTCCTTGACATACACGAGGCCTTCTTGAAGAAAAAAAGAACAACAGTTAGTCAAGGCTACCCGCAGCTCCCAGGAGGAGGAAACCAGGGATTCCAACCACCACAACCCCTGCCTTCACCAGGAAACCAAAACATGGTGCTAGGCGCACTACCCTAGCCACCCGCCGCAAACCAGGGAGGCAACGCATACCCGAACCCCGCGGGACTTTTGGGGATGATACAAAAGGTCTGTCCATCCCGCAGGGCCCAGAAGACGAACACACGACAAATATGCATGGCTGTGCAAGCCCCACCGACAAAGCCCGAATACCTGAAGATGGCTGATCAACCAATAACTTTCTCCAAGGAAGATCACCCCCCACGAGTCTATTGACCAGGACACGCTGCGTTGGTCATCCAGGTGCAAATCGGCAATTATGAGTTGGCTCGCGTGTTCATGGACGGAGCCACGGAGGTACCGGAATCAACATCATCTACGCGGACACACTCCGTCAGATGAACAGGAACCTGGACAGACTCGCGGAATCAAAAACATCTTTCCACGGGATAGTTCCAGGAAAGGCGATCCGCCCACTCGGAACAATCAATCTGGAGGTGGTGTTAGGCAGCCGAAGCAATTACAAGAGAGAATTTCTCGACTTCGAAATAGTCGACTGGCCCTCACAGTACCACGCCATTCTTGGTCGAACAGCGTTCGCAAGATTCATTGCAGTACCATACTATGCATATCTGAAGCTCAAGCTACCTGGGGAATATGGCACAATCACCATCGACGGCGACTTCCAAAAATCCAACAAGTGCGACATCGAGTTCAACGCCCCAGAGCTCGAGTTTAGTGCAAACAGTGATACCCGCAAACATCAAGTGCACCCGACAGAATCTGCGAAGACGACGATGGTCTCCACCACCCTCTCGCCAGCACAGGAAGGCGCGCTCGTCGAACTCCTCCGTGAGTACTGGGAAATTTTCGTCTGGCAGCCTTCAGACATGCCGGGGATACCCAGAGAGTTCGCCGAGCACTCACTCGAAGTCTTCAAAGACGCCAAGCCTATCAAGCAGACCACCTGAAGGTTCTCAGAGCCCAAGCAAAAAGCGCTCGGAGAAGAAGTAAATAGACTACTTGCGGAAAAATTCATCAGAGAGATAAAAATATCCACTTGGTTAGCAAACCCAGTGCTGGCCCCGAAGAAGAATACTGACATCCTTCGCGTGTGCATCGACTACACGTCGCTGAACAAACACTGCCCCAAGGATAACTTCCCCCTCCCGCGTATCGACTAGATTGTGGACTCCACTGCAGGCTGCCAACGCCTCTCCTTCCTAGATGCCTACTCGGGATATAATCAGATCAGCATGAAGAAGGAAGATGAGGAAAAGACAACATTCATCACACCTCACGGTGTCTAATGCTACATGACAATGCCTTTTGGGCTAAAAAACGCAGGCGCTACATATCAGCGCTGCATGCAAAAATGCCTCGTCAAGTTCATTGGCAAGAACATACAAGTGTACGTTGACGACATCATCATCAAGACTCGAGTAGAGGACACACTCCTCGAGGACATTAGAGAAACATTCGATGCTCTGAACACATACAGGATCAAGCTCAACCCGACCAAATGTGTCTTCGGCGTCCCTGCAGGACAACTTCTCAGGTACTTGGTGTCCGCTAGAGGAATTGAAGCCAACCCAGAGAAAATACAAGCGATCCTAACAATGAAGGAGCCAACCAATCTTCGCGGTGTGCAACAGCTCGTAGGGCGATTAGCCGCCCTGAGCAGATTCATTGCAAGATTAGGCGAGCAAACATTACCCTTCTACAAGCTGTTGAAGAAGGCAGATAAGTTCGAGTGGACACCCGAAGAAAAAAAGGCTCGTAGACCTAAAACGAACACTACAGAGTAGGCGTGTTCTTGCAACGCCACAAGAACGGGAGTGTAACATCCCGAATTTTCTAACATTAGGGTGTGTGGTGTTGTGTACATATCATACATGCATGAAAACAAAAATTCAAATCATGTTTCAACCAATTTAAAACTTGAATTTAAATGGTTTGAGAAAATCCCATAAATAGTGCTTATTTTGGTTACCAAAATTTTGTACTGAAAAATATTTCATCTACACCAAAGAAACACATGGTTTTGTTGGAAATTTTACAAGGTTTTCAAAATGTATTTTTGCCAAATTTTCTGTTTGCAAAAAGGCCCCCAAAACTTCTGTTCTATTATGTTTTGTAATAGAAAAGAGCTAGTTTGCAAAATCCAGGAACTTCAGGGGGTTTTGCGCAAAACTGCCTTCTTCAACCTTTGACAGAAGGCAAGCACCTGCGTGTCTTCCATGCCCCGTCGATGCCACCTCCTGCTTCTAGCGCTTCGGAGGGATGAGGTCGACGAGGAGACATCCGGATCATAGCCTCCTCCTCACAGGACCCCCTATTCCCTCCTCTCTCTCTTCCTCCCTGTTCTATGGAGGTGTCTGAACCCTAGCTCCGACGAGCTTCTTAGCGCCGTCGCCATGGGCCGTCCCTAGCCAAGCCGAGGAGCTCCTAAGAACCCCCTCGACGTATGCTACCTCCTCAGCGTGTTTGGAGAGCCGGGAGGAAGGGGAACCCGCGAATCGGGCCGTCTTCCCCGTCTCCGGCCGCCGCGGGAAACCGCACGGCGCCGTCTCCTCCGGCCTCCCCTGCCTTCCTCGACCGCTCCACGAGCTCCGCCGCTCCATGGTGAGCATCCCGGTACCTTCCGTTTGCTCCCTAACCATCTGCATCTCCTGGCCGTCGTGCCCCACCGTCCGCCGCCGCGGAAGGTCGCCGCCGGCGAAGCTCCGGCGACCTTTTGGTCGTTCCGCCGCCACCTTCCGGTTTGTCGTGGTCTCCTCTCCCTCGTGGTGCGCTTCGATTACGGAATCGCGCGGTGCATCGAGCGATCATGCGGAGACAGTGGAGATCCGGCCATTGCTGACGTCATCTTGACGTCAGCATGGTGTCATAATCCAATTTTATTAATTCCAGAAAATGATTAAAAATGGAAATTTGAATAACTTCTGTTATGTTTATCAGAAAAATAAAATAAAAATATAGGAGTGTTCAGAAAAATGTAATCTTTCCAAATATGTCATTTTCAATAATGTTTGAGAAAGTTGATTTTTGAACATTATTTAATGTTGTTAATTCATTTAAAAATAGAAAAATAAGATTTTATTCATTAAAATTAGAAAAATTAAAAGTTATGTACCAAATTGCTCAAAATGACAAATGCAATCTGTTTATGATGTTTTCAAACCCATTTGAGCACTTTATATGGTACCTACTTTCATAATCGCCCGAAACCCCCTCTAGGGTCTATTTCGGGGTAAATTTCAGTAAAATTTCTTAACCAACATACAAACCCTAGCAACCCATCGAACATGTTTAGGGCTTTATTTCAGTGCATTAACCTGCTCATGCATACATATTGCGCATTGCATCGATGCCATGTGTTGATTGTTATTTCTCTTTCGGTGTTGTTTCCCCCTCGGTAGAACGTGACTCCGAAGAGAAGGCCAGCAGTCCAATGACGAATACTTGATCTTAACCGACAAGTCAAGCACTTATTCCTGAAGTCTTTATATGGTTTTCTTAACCAAGGCAAGCATAACCTCTTATCTGCTCATATATGGTTTTCAAAGTGTTTTCAATCTCGTATGTTGCATGCGGTTCAAAGTATTTATGGTCTTAGATAGAGTTCTCCTATAATTGTTGCATCGCCTAAATATCCTGATCCACTGCTCCTAGCAGCTATAGGTTTTGTTTGTGCGGGCCTCGTTAAAGCATGTGAGTCTTGCTTAGCCATGCCTAGTTGTGATCTGATCCATCCGGTTGATGAATCTGGTCAATGCGGGAATCTACTTTGGTAGGTTGTTGTGAATTGTATTATCTTGGATAACTTGACTAAATAACGGCATGGATGTGAGGCCACAATGGGTTGTGGCGTTTTGTCCTGTTCATGCCCCTAGGAGCGAGTTCTCGCCTTCGAAGCCAAGACTGAGCGTGCAACCACACGCGGGGCCTAACAGACCGCGCTCGACCAACTAACTTGCTTGGCCACGTCCATGAGTCACGTAGTTTGATCTTTCCATCTTCGTGTGAGTCAGAAAACGATTTGGAGAAAACTTAGGGCGTGACCGGGACAAGTGATGGACGTACACAGATCTTGTTCCCGACTCACAGAACAGGTGCCGTCAGGAGGTGGCCAACTCCCTGTTGACGGGGTGGCCCTGTTTGGGTTGACTCATGGATAGGGTCGAGCAAGGTAAAGGTCGTGGCCAGCCACCCTCTTCCGCGCTCCATGGACGAGCGTACATGTGGCGTTAAGAGTCGGATGGTACGTGTGGGTAAAGTGTACCCCCTGCAGGGATAAATCTCCTCGAGAAGCCGTGTCCACGGTTACGAACGACTTGGCAACGGATTCTGTGATCATAGATAACTTCAACGGAATGACTAAAATGTGGTGACCCGGCATACCACTGCATGTTGTAGTACGCCAGTCGTTGATATAACACTCACAGAACACCGTTCCGCAAATATTACATCCCTCAGGGTGGTACAGCAGAAACATTGCGGGTCTGATGAACATACACCAAATATATTACAAACATAGAGTACTGACAACAGAATGAGCTCACATGGAGGTCATCCATTATTGAAGTTGAAATGATCACCGAAAAGTAAACAGTTGCTATCACGGGAACTCAACAGTCAATAAAAGAGTTTATGACTGCTCGATTCAACCGTGACTCAGTAGTTATTTAGACTAGGCTAAACCTAGTCGGACTCCTCCCCGTTGGGGTCTGCTCCGTACTGGATGAGATAGTCAACTCCTTCTACTCCACCGGAGAGGTCCGGTTCTTCGTAGAAGATATCCTCCTGGCCTCCAAGTATGTTGAATGATGCTTCTTCTAGGTTCTCATAACCTAAGCAGGGGTTAAATGGGATTGAATGAGTAACGAGCGTTACTCAGCAAGTTCCTGTAAGTACAGAAGTAATGTATGCACTAACTATGGTCCTCGACTCTAAGGAGTCTAGACAAATGCAAGTTTTGTCAAATCTTTCTTCAAGAGATTGCTTTTAATAATGAAAACTATGCCCGCCATTCTTCACAGGATTAGAACTTTCATGGAGTTGCCTTTCCTGCGGCGTTCGCAGCTCCTTCCCGGAACAAGGGGTAACATGCCACTTCCTTTTACACTCTGCAGAGGTGCGTTACTTTACCCATGGACGACCAAGACCATGTTGCACAACCAGGCGCGCAATCCTGTCCACTCCCACTTAGGTGTGGGGCCCGGTTGTTGGTCCAAGCCAAACCGTGCTTCTCCGCACAACGCATGCCCACCCATTTCTGCCAGCAGGTTGAACGCCTGATTCCACCCCTCACGATGGATATCTACGCGCCCCTGGCAGACCATCATAGACCCGCAGAGTCCGTGGGAATTAAGGGATCCCACCCATGTGCATGTAGTCCCGCACTACCTACGCGAGAGTACATCGTACGTCTCTGGCAGCCCGTTGACATGCGAACGAGAAAAGTATCACGGCTGACTTACTTCCCCCATAGAAGATCCATGGTCAACGCGAATTTACGGCGCAAGAATCCTGACGGCATTTGTTGTTATTTCCTAGGTAATACTTTCCCATGCAGATGGAACCTTCCTTGACCTATTCATCTTACCATGGTTCCATCCGCCCACCAAACAGAACACTACCCCTCGGGTAGTCATTCAATTAGTCATATTATTATAAAAATAGGATCATGCATTCTTTTTGGAGTAGGTGGTAATACGATAGGGTTTTGAAAATAGTTGTTATGACATAATTCAATGGACATGAGCAAGTGATGAACTTGCCTGGATATGGATAAGTAATGAAGTCTGAAGCTCGAGGTGGATCCTGACTTCCTTGTTCTACAAAATTCCATCATTGTCCGGTAAAGACAATGTTTAAAGAAGCAAATAATGCTATTATGTATAACGATGAGATGTATGCAATTTTTGGAAAGACCATATTAATTCTTTAGTTCAAGTTGTTTTGCTTAATCACCCAGTTCTTTATAAATAGTGCTTCTAGTTGAATTTACTAACTTCTTATTACTTTAACTTTTAGCTGACTGGTTTTTTATTGTTTTTCTTATAACATGGTAATAACTTATTTCTTTTAAAAATTACAATCTAATGAAGTTTAAATAATATGCCCATCAGTTGATTTATTTGGTTCTAGCAATTGATAGAATATATTATTATTTTCAAATAATAAACTAGTAAGGTTCTATTTGTTTTGGTGTTTAAATTAAATTTGTACTGTTTTATTTAGTACTCTAAATTAGAAATTTAGGTATGTTTATATTTATTTTATTTAATTTTCTGATTTTTTTATTAAAACTCAGTCAAATTACCTGTCTGCCCTTAGGGCTGACAGGTGGACCCCGGGGTTAGGGGTTAAGCCCAACCCCCTGGTCTGGTCAGGCTGGACCAGACCAGCCGCACCGCACCTGCCCCGCCCCGCACCTTATCCGCTCCCCTCTCCTTGCGAGGCGACGCAGATGGCGACGCCGAGGCGACGCGCCATCGCCTCCGGCGATTTCCACCGGCCCCTCCTCTGTGCCACCGCCGCCGCGACCTTGCGCCTCCTCACTCTTCCTTGCTCTCACCCACACCCTCCTCCTCGATCTGTTCCTCTTCTCGTGTGGCTCCCGCGGAATCTCTGAACCCTAACCCTAGGGTTAGGTCTTGGATGCTTCTCCTCCGCTCTGGTGGCCGTGGCGCCATGCCTTGTTTGCTGGAGGTGCTGTGCTGCTGCTGCGACGACTTCTCCGGAGACGCCGCCGCCGGGATGGTCTACGGGCAACCGCGGCTTCGCCGCCGTGCTTTCCTCTCCTACCGGATATGGGCACCACTATGGTGTCCATCTGTAAGTGATTTCCTCCCTCTCTGCCTTCCAACCCCTCTCTCTCTCTTGGATTTATCCACTCCCCCCCTTGCTCTGGAGTCTAGCCTTTGAGCTAGCTCGTATCGAGCTCCACTGTGATGCTCTCTGCGCTCTGATGCTTGGTTAGCCAGCAATGGATTTATCTTTAATTAATTTGATGTGTGATACTTGGAATCCATGCTATGAATTGGTTGGATGGAAAGTATCTTGTGCCCTAAATGGTTTCTGTTGCTATATGTTGTGCAACAATTCGAGTGCTGGAGTGATGCTGTGTTAGTATTCTGTTGCTGGTGGAGGTATATTACTTTGGAATTGTTTCCAATTCCACTTCTGTTTACTGGTACCAATGAGTTTGGCTCCAAGTGATGGTTTCCTGGTACTAGCTGTTGGTTAATATGTCTTAATGCTAAGCCTAAGAATTTTAGAGTGCTGTGGATGTGCTGAATATAGGAGAGGTGTTACTCTGAATTTTCTTCAGAGAATATGCCCTCTATGTTGGTATCTGCTTAATGATTTTCTTCCATGTTTACCTTGGTTCTGGGGTATCAGATCCATGGATCTGGTGCCCAGCAACCAGGTGTGAATGTGTGTGTGGCACAACTAGTGCTTGTATTTCTTACTCTGTCCCACATCAAGTGCTATACACTTCCCTGTCTAAGCTATTAGACTTAACTGATAAGAACAGATGCTATTTATGCTTTCTTTTACTTCTTTGATCCTCATGAGTTAAGAACAGATACTATTACTTGTTTCTTTTGCTTCAAGCCTATGATGCATAGCCTGAGGCTCTTATTAATCTAAGAACAGATACTTTGCTTGAAAATTAATACCCAGTGATGAGATTAGCATAGCAACACTATGCCAACCTGAGGGTTTAGCTCCCCAACCATTCCTATGTGCAACTTAGCCAAAGATTTGGCTTAGAGGGTACTCAGGGATTCACCTTGGCTATAGGTCAAGAGGTTGGTGGATTTTGGTGCTTGTGGATTGCTTGTTTTCCTCCTTGTGCTCCCTGGTACCTTGGCCTTGTTTGCTTGCTTGCAAACTTGCAAACACTTGCTCCAGTGACTGATGGCTTGCCTGTTTGGATGTTATCCTTTCCTGGTATTTGGTGCTTGAGCAGGTACTATGAGGTGTGACCTCATCCCCTACGGTTGCTGGAGTTTTTATACTCCAGGTTGTGTTTTGACAGCACCAAAGTGATTGTATGAGTGTGCTGTGTGCTTGTGAGTGACTAAGCTGTGTGCTACTACAGCAGTGTGTTATGTGCTGCCACCTATGGTGTGGATATTTTCCCTGACCTGGTTGGTCTCATCCCCTTGCCGCACTGGTTACTCACTGTCCTTATCCCTCGCCTGGTGATTTAAATTTGATGTTGCCAAGTGTAATTCCAGGAGTATGCCTGTGATGTTGGTCTGAGGCAAATAATTCAGAACAAATACTACTTGTTGGATTTAAAACCCTATGATGATTAATCAGTGCACCTCACTGAATTCTGAGGGTACTAACCCCCCCCCCCCACTAACACTTTGTATTTTTGTTTCATGTTTGTTTTTGCAGGTTTGAAGAATTAGCTACACTGGAGTAGCTAGGTTTAGTCCTAGGTTTAATTTTTGTATTAGCTTAATTGCAAAGCTATTGTAACTGTTGTTTCTCTTCATCCTTTGTAACAAACTTTGTAATATTTGTATTATTATCAATAAAGCATATGTGTTTGTTTTTATTATTCTTATTGATATGTTAGGAGCATTTCCTATTTAATATTGTAATTGAATTCAAATGATTTGAACTTAGGATAGAAACTCATCCTCTAATTTGATTTATATTTAATATAAATTCAAACTCAATTTCAAATTGAGTTCAATTCAAATTATTCAACTCATTTAAATAACTTAAACACTAATGTTTAAAATCAATTATTACCCAGGGATCATGTCAAAGTTCCAACTACTAATAATAACAACTGCTACCAAAGCATCATTTACTGGGTAGAACCTCAGTCACTCCGGGGTTTTAACTTTGCGAAAAATTTACTCAGGTTTTTCAAACGAATGCATGCAGATGCACAAATTATATTCTACCCCCCGTGAGTTCCTAAACGCTGGGACATTACAGTCTTCCCTCCTTAACGAGAACTTCGTCCCGAAGTTGTAACTATAATACCTGAATAGCTCGGGGTAGTTCTGTCGTAGTTCTTCTTCTTTCTCCCAGGTAGCTTCTCGTTCAGGATGATGTTTCCACTGTACCTTGCAGTACTTGATTGCTCGGTTTCGGAGTCTTTTCCAATCTTCGGCTAGAATCTTTTCTGGTTCCTCGACATATGTGAGGTCTGATTCCAATTCTAATTCCTCTTGATTCACCGAATCTTCCGGCTCCTTCAAGCACTTTCGGAGTTGGGATACGTGGAAAACATTGTGAACTAGTTTTAACCGATCAGGTAGCTGCAGGGTATAAGCTACATTCCGGTTCTGAGCTAGGATCTTGTAAGGTCCTATATACCGAGGACTTAGTTTTCCCTTAACACCGAACCTCATAAGCCCTTTCATTGGACTAACTCGGAGATATACCAGATCTCCGACTTCCGGTTCCCATGTCCTTCTCTTCTGATCTGCATAACTCTTTTGACGACTTTGAGCTATTTTCAAACGGTCTCTGATGATATCAACAACTCGTTGCTGATCTTTGATGTAATCTGGTTCAAATTCAGACTTTTCTCCGGTCTCGAACCAACAAATCGGTGACCTACACTTTCGACCATACAGCACTTCAAAGGGTGCTGCCTTAAGACTGCTTTGATAGCTATTGTTGTAGGAGAATTCTGCTAACGGTAGATGTTCATCCCATGATCCTCCAAAATCAAGGACACATGCCCGAAGCATGTCTTCAAGGATCTGATTAGTTCTTTCTGTTTGCCCTCCGGTTTGAGGATGATAAGCAGTACTGTAATCTAGTTGAGATCCTAAAGCTTCCTGAAGTTTTCTCCAGAATACCGAAGTAAACACAGATCCTCGATCTGAAACTATTCTTTTTGGTACTCCATGTTTGCTGACTATTTCCTTGACATATATATTTACCAGTTTCTCGGCATGATCCTTTTGATTGACTGCCAAGAAATGAGCACTTTTGGTCAACCTGTCTACAATGACCCAGATCATGTCTTTTTGGGTTTTAGTCATTTGTAATCCTGTAATGAAATCCATACCAATTTCCTCCCACTTCCATTCAGGAATCTCCAGAGGTTGTAATGGTCCTGCCGGACTTTGATGTTCAGCCTTTACTCTCTGACATGTGTGGCATTCAGAAACATACTTGGCAATCTCTCTTTTCATGTTGTTCCACCAAAATATATCTCTGAGATCCATATACATCTTGGTACTTCCAGGATGAATAGAGTACGGCGTCTCATGTGCCTCTCGAAGTATCAATTTCTTAATCTCCGGGATGTCAGGTACACAAAGCCTCTTATTGAACCATAATGAACCATGTTCTCCTAAGTGAAATTCTGAAGGTCTTCCTTCCCCAATTCTCTGGAGTTCTTCTTTTATGAATGGATCTTCGTCTTGCCGTCGAATTATCTCATTTCTAAGATCACTTGTTCTTTCTTCCATGACCTGCATGGTATACAAGCCTCCCAAAGATTGTACCTCTAGTACCTCAATCTCTGCTTGTTCAATTTCTCTTTGCAACTCTTTTGGTAACTCATATTGAATTGGTGGACTGTCAGTACTCTTCCGACTTAAAGCATCGGCTACCACATTGGCTTTCCCTGGGGTATAGTTGATAGTAAGATCATAGTCTTTGATCAATTCTAACCATCTCCTCTGTCTCATATTTAACTCTTTCTGAGTGAAGAAATATTTGAGACTCTTATGGTCTGTGTAAAGCTCGCACTTTGATCCATAGAGAAATGACCTCCATCTCTTCAGAGCAAACACTACCGCTGCCAATTCTAAGTCATGCGTTGGGTAATTTACTTCATGTGGTTTGAGCTGTCTTGAACCATAAGCTATTACCTTACGATCTTGCATGAGCACACATCCCAATCCATTCTTGGATGCATCACAATAAACAGTGTAATCTTTGCCCGGTTCTGGTACTGCTAAGATTGGAGCTGTTGTTAGTCGTTTCTTTAACTCTTGAAAACTGGCTTCACACTTATCTGACCATATGAAAGGAGTATTCTTCCTTAACAAATTGGTCATTGGCCCAGCTATTTTAGAGAATCCTTCAATGAATCTTCTGTAATACCCGGCCATTCCAAGGAATCCTCGAACTTCCTTGACAGTGGTTGGTGCCTTCCAATCTAAGACTGACTTTACTTTGTCTGGATTTACTGCAATACCTTCTTTGCTGATAACATGTCCAAGAAATTCCACTTGGTCTAACCAGAACTCACACTTGCTAAATTTTGCATAGAGTTGATGTTCCCTCAGAACTTGTAGTGCTATTCTTAAATGCTTGGCATGATCTTCTTTGTTCTTTGAATATATCAAGATATCATCGATGAACACAATCACGAACTTATCCAGGTATGGCATGAAGATCTTGTTCATCAAATTCATGAAAATAGCAGGTGCATTGGTCAGCCCAAAAGGAACAACCAAATATTCATGATGTCCGTACCTTGAAACAAAAGCTGTTTTGGGTACATCTTCTGGTTTGATCTTGATCTGATGGTACCCTGACCTGAGATCAATCTTGGAGAACACTCCAGCTCCGTAAACTTGATCAAATAGATCTTGTATTCTTGGTAACGGATACTTGTTCTTGATAGTGACATTATTCAGGTTTCTAAAATCACCACACATTCTTCTGCCTCCATCTCTCTTGTCCACAAAAATCACGGGTGATCCCCATGGTGAAACACTCTCTCTGATGAATCCCTTACTTTCCAGCTCATCTAACTGTTCCTTAAGTTCTTTTAACTCTTTAGGACCCATCTTATATGGTGCCTGAGCAATGGGTGATGTACCTGGTATCAAGTCAATGGTAAACTCTATCTCCCTATCTGGTGGCATTCCCGGCAATTCTGCTGGAAAAACATCTGGAAACTCATTGACTACTGGTATATCTTCTAATTTAGCTTCATTGAGTGAGTTGAGTTGGAGTTCTGCCTCTACATGAGTATGTTTGTCTGCTTGATAAGTGACTCTTCCTCCTCCAGGTCTCCTAAGAGAAACTGTCTTCTCCTCACAATCAATCAAAGCTCCGTTCTCCGTCATCCAGTCCATTCCAAGAACAGCATCAATGTTCTTCAAAGGAATAACGAATAGATCCGCGTAGTATGTGCAACCACAGATCATGATAACTTGATCTGGTCTAGCACGCGTAACTACGAGTGTACCTCCCGCCGTCATAACGGTAAGAGGACATTCTAAACGTGAACACCTTACCCCATACTTATCCACAAAATAACTAGAGATGAATGATGTGGTGGCACCGGTATCAAATAAAACTTTACCATATTGGGTAAGAAGACTGAGCGTACCTAGTACGGCAGTATCTGAGTTGTCAGCCTCCTCCAGAGTTGTGCAGTTCAGTTTCCCGAAGGTTCTAGCTCTTTTACCATTATTGTTCTTCCCGCTGCTACCACTTCCAGCAGAAAATCCGCTGGCTCCTCCAGGCTTTGCTCCACCCTTGTTGAACCCTCCTTTAGTTGCCTGGTTAGGGCAATCTGGCTTAATGTGTCCCTCCTTTCCACACCCAAAGCATACAACTCTAGGCTGTTTACACTCATTCTTGAAGTGTCCCGGAAGTCCACAATTATGACAGATAACCTTATTCCTCGGGTTGAATGGTCCACGGTTATTCGGGGCTCCTCCCGACTTTACCCTTGGCTTGAAGCTCAAGTTTGTAGTTGGTCTACTGGGTTGGAACTTCTTGGGCTCAAACTTGGCCTTCTTCTGTCGGTTCAACTGAACCAACTTGTAGTCATTCTCCCAAGTGACAGCAGAGTTCATCAGCTCTTGAAAGTTCGCGGGTTTGGAAGTCCTTAATTGCATGGCTGCATAAGGATCCATCCCTCTCAGAAATCTCTTGATTCTCTTTTTATCTGTATCCACTTCATCCGCAGCATAGCGAGACAGTCTGCTGAATTCATTGACGTACCATATCATCTGGTGCGTCCCCTGCTGCAGATCCTCAAATTGCCTCCGCATAATTTCCATGACGCTATCAGGGACATGATATTCCCTGAACTTCTCCTTAAACTCATTCCAGGTAAATTCCCTCCCTGGTGGCTTCATAATGATTTGATTATCCCACCAAGCTGCTGCGGGACCATTCAGAAGATGTGTAGCGAAACGCACCTTCTCTTCATCATTGGCCTTAATAGCCTTCAGATTCCTCTCTGTGTCAACCAACCAGTCTTCTGCTTCCATGGGGTCCTTAGCCGTAGCGAACGGTGCTGGTTTGGTTTTAAGGAAATCCGACAGTGTGAGGTTTCTAGGTTCCGCTGCTCGCCCAGGTCCAACCTGGTTAAGCATTTCCTGCATGAACTTGTTTTGGTTTTCCTGTACAAATCGCATGTACTCCATGAAGTTTTGCTCCGCCAGTGGCCTGAGTGGTGGTGGTGGTGGTAACTCGGCTCTTGCGGCATCTTCATCAGCTTTAGCCTTGTTCTCTCTCCTGACGCTGAGCGTCAGCCACACTGGGCTCGCCACTTTCCATAACCCTTTAGTCCTGCAATATGAAGCGAAAAAACTCATAATTACACCATGCTTATGCTTTCTGAGCCTCACTTCACATGCAACACTAATCACACAAGAAAAGCAAAATCCAAATCCAGATACAAACAACATACTACACATATATTACATATACTTATAAGTTGATACAAACCTTCACCGCAGTGAATACTTAGAGTACAACTGTAAGAAACACCACTGGGTCACTTAACATTCCGACCCTTATTTAAATACACGGCCCGAATCACCAAGCTACTACGTAATTCGAGCCCTTACATCCTCTCCTTGAACGCCATTGTACTACTCGGAGTACATACCAGGAGTCCATCCGGTGTGACGTGGAGTCCTTCGCACCGCCTCCGGATAAAATGGCCTCCCGGTTGGCACATAGTCCGTGTCTGATGTATCCATAGACTGATTATCGCTCAAAGAGAGCCAGTCACTATCCAGATAGTTGTCAAGGTAGGACACAAACTCGTTGGTACTATTGTTCTGCGAGGCTTCACCTTCTGCAAAGCAGGTGGTACTCGTGCAGTGGCTGTGATCAAACAGTTCCCCCTGCATCGGCTGGACTTCCTCTGGCTCCTCCTCATCAGATGAGATATTTATGGCGACTATCTCCGCCTCCTCGGGTTCCACAATCTCCACACTATCCTGCTGCTCCTCCTCGGACATGTTGTCACAAGGAATTGGATGCTGGCTGGTTCCAGGATACCAGTCATACCTCCAACCCTCAGAATTCTCCATAAAAGAATCTGAGTCCGGGACCCCACCAAAAGTATTTGGTTCAACATTTCTGGGTGTATCCGATATATCGAACGGATCGTATGGCTCTGGCTCACTAGGTGGTATAACAGGGTAGTGTATGTGTTCCGGTGTGGTAGAATACCTGGACGGTCTGTCATACTGGGATTTCCTAGCTGCTTCAGGTCCTGGGGTATAATAAGGTTCACTGCTCTCCTGAGCCTTCTGTTTCCCCTTCTGCTCATGACTAGACGGCTTGGCTAAATCCTTCAACATCTCATCCTTGTCATCAACGATGACCTTATGTGTTTTATAGAAGGATCCCACCAATTTCCTATATCGATCTAAAAGACTTGTGGCTAGCTTAGGCTTGGTTTTAATTAGCACAGAATGATCAAGCGCCAACTCTGTGCTTAAGTGGTCGTGTGGGATAGCTGTGAGACTAGTGCCTGATAACTGGTTAGCCTTAAACTCTCGGATGGTAGCTAAAGCTTCCACTAAGGCTTGCTGGTAGGCTGCCATCTGATTCCTAGCTTCACCACTAGGTGTGGACACATGTGGGGTTAATTCTCTAGGTATTAAAATTAATACCCTATACTTCACGACTACTTCCCCATCTTTAACCGTATACGTGTTAACTTTAATGTTGGTGTCGCATCCGAATGCTCGAAGCAAGGCTCGAAGTTGCTCGGTCAACTCCCCATTGTATTGATCCAGCCTCTCATGCTTTACCCACTCCGTTCTTCCGGAACTTCCGCCGTTCATGATCACTGATCACAAATAACATAGATATTATGATTAGATCCTCATAAAGATTCAATATACTGGGATATGACCAGAGTATTCTCAAGTGAATACCTATCATATTACCAGTGAATTCTTTATTGGTACGTTCTAAAACCCGACAGGGTATATCCCTTTACTAGGTTTCCAACCTAAGGTCAAAGCAATTGCTCTGATACCAGCTGTGGTGACCCGGCATACCACTGCATGTTGTAGTACGCCAGTCGTTGATATAACACTCACAGAACACCGTTCCGCAAATATTACATCCCTCAGGGTGGTACAGCAGAAACATTGCGGGTCTGATGAACATACACCAAATATATTACAAACATAGAGTACTGACAACAGAATGAGCTCACATGGAGGTCATCCATTATTGAAGTTGAAATGATCACCGAAAAGTAAACAGTTGCTATCACGGGAACTCAACAGTCAATAAAAGAGTTTATGACTGCTCGATTCAACCGTGACTCAGTAGTTATTTAGACTAGGCTAAACCTAGTCGGACTCCTCCCCGTTGGGGTCTGCTCCGTACTGGATGAGATAGTCAACTCCTTCTACTCCACCGGAGAGGTCCGGTTCTTCGTAGAAGATATCCTCCTGGCCTCCAAGTATGTTGAATGATGCTTCTTCTAGGTTCTCATAACCTAAGCAGGGGTTAAATGGGATTGAATGAGTAACGAGCGTTACTCAGCAAGTTCCTGTAAGTACAGAAGTAATGTATGCACTAACTATGGTCCTCGACTCTAAGGAGTCTAGACAAATACAAGTTTTGTCAAATCTTTCTTCAAGAGATTGCTTTTAATAATGAAAACTATGCCCGCCATTCTTCACAGGATTAGAACTTTCATGGAGTTGCCTTTCCTGCGGCGTTCGCAGCTCCTTCCCGGAACAAGGGGTAACATGCCACTTCCTTTTACACTCTGCAGAGGTGCGTTACTTTACCCATGGACGACCAAGACCATGTTGCACAACCAGGCGCGCAATCCTGTCCACTCCCACTTAGGTGTGGGGCCCGGTTGTTGGTCCAAGCCAAACCGTGCTTCTCCGCACAACGCATGCCCACCCATTTCTGCCAGCAGGTTGAACGCCTGATTCCACCCCTCACGATGGATATCTACGCGCCCCTGGCAGACCATCATAGACCCGCAGAGTCCGTGGGAATTAAGGGATCCCACCCATGTGCATGTAGTCCCGCACTACCTACGCGAGAGTACAGCGTACGTCTCTGGCAGCCCGTTGACATGCGAACGAGAAAAGTATCACGGCTGACTTACTTCCCCCATAGAAGATCCATGGTCAACGCGAATTTACGGCGCAAGAATCCTGACGGCATTTGTTGTTATTTCCTAGGTAATACTTTCCCATGCAGATGGAACCTTCCTTGACCTATTCATCTTACCATGGTTCCATCCGCCCACCAAACAGAACACTACCCCTCGGGTAGTCATTCAATTAGTCATATTATTATAAAAATAGGATCATGCATTCTTTTTGGAGTAGGTGGTAATACGATAGGGTTTTGAAAATAGTTGTTATGACATAATTCAATGGACATGAGCAAGTGATGAACTTGCCTGGATATGGATAAGTAATGAAGTCTGAAGCTCGAGGTGGATCCTGACTTCCTTGTTCTACAAAATTCCATCATTGTCCGGTAAAGACAATGTTTAAAGAAGCAAATAATGCTATTATGTATAACGATGAGATGTATGCAATTTTTGGAAAGACCATATTAATTCTTTAGTTCAAGTTGTTTTGCTTAATCACCCAGTTCTTTATAAATAGTGCTTCTAGTTGAATTTACTAACTTCTTATTACTTTAACTTTTAGCTGACTGGTTTTTTATTGTTTTTCTTATAACATGGTAATAACTTATTTCTTTTAAAAATTACAATCTAATGAAGTTTAAATAATATGCCCATCAGTTGATTTATTTGGTTCTAGCAATTGATAGAATATATTATTATTTTCAAATAATAAACTAGTAAGGTTCTATTTGTTTTGGTGTTTAAATTAAATTTGTACTGTTTTATTTAGTACTCTAAATTAGAAATTTAGGTATGTTTATATTTATTTTATTTAATTTTCTGATTTTTTTATTAAAACTCAGTCAAATTACCTGTCTGCCCTTAGGGCTGACAGGTGGACCCCGGGGTTAGGGGTTAAGCCCAACCCCCTGGTCTGGTCAGGCTGGACCAGACCAGCCGCACCGCACCTGCCCCGCCCCGCACCTTATCCGCTCCCCTCTCCTTGCGAGGCGACGCAGATGGCGACGCCGAGGCGACGCGCCATCGCCTCCGGCGATTTCCACCGGCCCCTCCTCTGTGCCACCGCCGCCGCGACCTTGCGCCTCCTCACTCTTCCTTGCTCTCACCCACACCCTCCTCCTCGATCTGTTCCTCTTCTCGTGTGGCTCCCGCGGAATCTCTGAACCCTAACCCTAGGGTTAGGTCTTGGATGCTTCTCCTCCGCTCTGGTGGCCGTGGCGCCATGCCTTGTTTGCTGGAGGTGCTGTGCTGCTGCTGCGACGACTTCTCCGGAGACGCCGCCGCCGGGATGGTCTACGGGCAACCGCGGCTTCGCCGCCGTGCTTTCCTCTCCTACCGGATATGGGCACCACTATGGTGTCCATCTGTAAGTGATTTCCTCCCTCTCTGCCTTCCAACCCCTCTCTCTCTCTTGGATTTATCCACTCCCCCCTTGCTCTGGAGTCTAGCCTTTGAGCTAGCTCGTATCGAGCTCCACTGTGATGCTCTCTGCGCTCTGATGCTTGGTTAGCCAGCAATGGATTTATCTTTAATTAATTTGATGTGTGATACTTGGAATCCATGCTATGAATTGGTTGGATGGAAAGTATCTTGTGCCCTAAATGGTTTCTGTTGCTATATGTTGTGCAACAATTCGAGTGCTGGAGTGATGCTGTGTTAGTATTCTGTTGCTGGTGGAGGTATATTACTTTGGAATTGTTTCCAATTCCACTTCTGTTTACTGGTACCAATGAGTTTGGCTCCAAGTGATGGTTTCCTGGTACTAGCTGTTGGTTAATATGTCTTAATGCTAAGCCTAAGAATTTTAGAGTGCTGTGGATGTGCTGAATATAGGAGAGGTGTTACTCTGAATTTTCTTCAGAGAATATGCCCTCTATGTTGGTATCTGCTTAATGATTTTCTTCCATGTTTACCTTGGTTCTGGGGTATCAGATCCATGGATCTGGTGCCCAGCAACCAGGTGTGAATGTGTGTGTGGCACAACTAGTGCTTGTATTTCTTACTCTGTCCCACATCAAGTGCTATACACTTCCCTGTCTAAGCTATTAGACTTAACTGATAAGAACAGATGCTATTTATGCTTTCTTTTACTTCTTTGATCCTCATGAGTTAAGAACAGATACTATTACTTGTTTCTTTTGCTTCAAGCCTATGATGCATAGCCTGAGGCTCTTATTAATCTAAGAACAGATACTTTGCTTGAAAATTAATACCCAGTGATGAGATTAGCATAGCAACACTATGCCAACCTGAGGGTTTAGCTCCCCAACCATTCCTATGTGCAACTTAGCCAAAGATTTGGCTTAGAGGGTACTCAGGGATTCACCTTGGCTATAGGTCAAGAGGTTGGTGGATTTTGGTGCTTGTGGATTGCTTGTTTTCCTCCTTGTGCTCCCTGGTACCTTGGCCTTGTTTGCTTGCTTGCAAACTTGCAAACACTTGCTCCAGTGACTGATGGCTTGCCTGTTTGGATGTTATCCTTTCCTGGTATTTGGTGCTTGAGCAGGTACTATGAGGTGTGACCTCATCCCCTACGGTTGCTGGAGTTTTTATACTCCAGGTTGTGTTTTGACAGCACCAAAGTGATTGTATGAGTGTGCTGTGTGCTTGTGAGTGACTAAGCTGTGTGCTACTACAGCAGTGTGTTATGTGCTGCCACCTATGGTGTGGATATTTTCCCTGACCTGGTTGGTCTCATCCCCTTGCCGCACTGGTTACTCACTGTCCTTATCCCTCGCCTGGTGATTTAAATTTGATGTTGCCAAGTGTAATTCCAGGAGTATGCCTGTGATGTTGGTCTGAGGCAAATAATTCAGAACAGATACTACTTGTTGGATTTAAAACCCTATGATGATTAATCAGTGCACCTCACTGAATTCTGAGGGTACTAACCCCCCCCCCCCACTAACACTTTGTATTTTTGTTTCATGTTTGTTTTTGCAGGTTTGAAGAATTAGCTACACTGGAGTAGCTAGGTTTAGTCCTAGGTTTAATTTTTGTATTAGCTTAATTGCAAAGCTATTGTAACTGTTGTTTCTCTTCATCCTTTGTAACAAACTTTGTAATATTTGTATTATTATCAATAAAGCATATGTGTTTGTTTTTATTATTCTTATTGATATGTTAGGAGCATTTCCTATTTAATATTGTAATTGAATTCAAATGATTTGAACTTAGGATAGAAACTCATCCTCTAATTTGATTTATATTTAATATAAATTCAAACTCAATTTCAAATTGAGTTCAATTCAAATTATTCAACTCATTTAAATAACTTAAACACTAATGTTTAAAATCAATTATTACCCAGGGATCATGTCAAAGTTCCAACTACTAATAATAACAACTGCTACCAAAGCATCATTTACTGGGTAGAACCTCAGTCACTCCGGGGTTTTAACTTTGCGAAAAATTTACTCAGGTTTTTCAAACGAATGCATGCAGATGCACAAATTATATTCTACCCCCCGTGAGTTCCTAAACGCTGGGACATTACATAAAACTTGTTAACCATGTTTGAAGGGTGCCTCCCCGGAGATGCCGGGAGGGGTGATCCTTGTAGCATGAGATAGTGTGGGAATGAGAAGGACTTGGTGGAATACAAGAAGATGATGATTACAGTAGTTGACTAGTTTCCTCAACTGTTTTAAAAACATTCTATGAGACGTGCTATTTCTCCTCGATTTGGAAAACAAAGATTGCTTTACGCAAATCAGCCTTCATAAAATCCTTTCTGGAAATAGCAGATATATAATAGGTTAACTAAGTCTTGTTGAGTACCTCTCATACTCAAGTTTGCTTAATCTTGGTTCAAGTGGAGTTCCTCACTCCGGTGGTGTTTCAACGGGGACATCGACGAGTAGTTTGGGGTTCCCAGGTAGCAGCCTAGAATCTATGGGCTGGGACGTCGCCTTATGTTGCGACCTCTTAGGCCTTTTTGGTTCTTGTTGATTAGCAACATAATTTGTGTTCCGTTGTCTGATGTAATGTTGGGTCATGTGACCTCTGTTTGCAAAGCTATACTCTAGTAACACCTGTTTAATAAAGCTTCATGTTTAGAGTACTGCTTTGATCGGTTGTTGGTTTCGAGCTCATTGTTATACAGTTTTGGCTATGCCTGCATAGTTGTCGCAGTCGAGGGGTTGTGGAGCCGATGATCCATGTCCGAGCCCGCCTGTCGATGTGATCGGCCTGGGGCGAGGTAACCCCAGTAACCCTCGATTGTTGTTGCACTTTCTGGACACATAGCATCACTGTATAGCTTTGGTCCCGTTTCCTTCAGTTTCATTCGATTCGTGGACGCTTTGATATGCATAGTTGGTTATGACTAGCATGGATACAAGGAGTAGTAGACTGGGGATCCGGACTACGTACCGATGAATCCAGTCTGCCTGCCGTTGTTTGTTGCGGCCGGGGCTGGTAACCTTGAAGCCCTTGTGAGTCCATGGCTAGGAGCACATAACAGTATGTATATCTCTGGGTCCGGGGTCGCGACAGGTCTTGGTATCAGAGCAGGACTGCCTGTAGGAAAACCTTACTGCTTGGTCGATGTTGAGTCTAGTGATTGTGAAAACTACTTTGAAACCTCAAATGGATTGTGAAAACCTTCTTAGGATTCTTTTTACTCCTTACCTGGTATCGCTCTAACTCTGGGTCATCTTACCTGTTTTGATTTAAAAACGTTTTGCTATCTTTTCTATTCATTCAAAACCTAGGTGCCTTCTCTGGCAAGACGTTCTTTTACCCAATTTGACCTAGTTATGAGTTTCTAGAGTCGTGTGTGTTCCGTGTTTCGTTATCTCTTAAACTGGGAGGTTTCCTTTCCATCATAATCTCTCAGAGTTGTCCGGATTCCACATTCTTACATGTTCAAAGTCTCAAAATCCTGAACCTCGAGATTTCCTTTTCATCTCGAATGTAATCATTATCCTCTGCTCAAAGTTCTTCCGGAGCTATCGTTGTCTTTTGGGAAATATACTCCGTGATCGCTATTTATAGTGTCCTTTAAGACACTTAGATAGTAGTTACTCCTTTCTCTGTGTTTCTAACCCTTGGACTTGAACCGAAGGTCCCGGAATGTGCTGAATTGTGGTGGGTTGAACCATGTGGTTTCATAACCATGTGATGCTCACGCTATCAGTACAGGATGCTGACCTTTAACCCAAGTTCTGTTCCTTTGGATCCCGAGGAATCTATTTTACCTTAGGATAGCTAGGTAATCTCAACTCCAATAGCTATAGGCTTTCTTCTGGAACCAAAAGGGATCACCACAGGAGTGATCATCATGGCATCTACGTCTTTGTTCTTATTTCAGCTATACCAATCTACCTAGCATGGATTCTACGAATGAGTATTACCCTGTGCAATCAACGTGATCTTAGGAATTCTCCTGAGCATGTTCATGTCTTCCAGTTGCTCTTGAATCTCCATCCGTTGTTTTGGACACCAAGTTGCATATGCGTGTTGGAGTCTTCCAATGCATTTGCTCTTGTTTTTCGTCAGAACATTCTACCTCGGAATGTCAGGAGAAACAAACTCCAACACCTCGTTCATCTCTAAAGCCAAGTCAAAAAAAATTAATCCACAGAATAAAGAAGTTTCATTAGCTTCTGTTCTGTTCCACCTTCGAGTATCACACTCTTATATATCAAGAGGTTGTGTTGAGTTTCATGGCCTCATCGATGAAGTGATGCTCTTACACATTTCCACTCCCCCTTCCTCCAAGCTTGAATGTTCAAGAATGTTGGGTGTGCATTGAGGTGTGTGTCAGATATTCTAGCAATTCTTATTGCTTTGAAAAATCTAAGAAACATCTGTATCCTTCTTAGTACTATTGGGCACCCGGTCTCTACTCAAAGTTGACCGTGTTACCAAATCCGTTCATGCTGGTGCACATTCTTAGTCAAAGAGTTAGGTCCATGCCAAAGCTCTCCAGACCATATCGGTTGCTTTGAAAAGCATGCCTCCTTTCGATTTCTAAGACATACCGGTGGGTTGTGATATTCTGGTTGTCTTTCTAGAAGTATCACCAGGTTTTTACTTGACCGTAATGTCTAAGCAAAGGGTAATTTGAATTGCTCTTTTCTCCAAAAAAAAATCTATGCTGGATACCCTGGACTAGTTGGTTGAGCTTAAACAACAACATGGAGAGTTGAAAGGCAAAAGATCCGCCTAACTTGATCCTTCGTGAAGGGATGTCTAGTTTCCTTTGTGTTGAAGCAGGATAGTATCTCCGTTGTGGACATGCTATCATCCCACCTTGATTGATTTGGGCTATCGTCAGATCAAGTCCAGATTCAAGGACTGTCTTGATGGTGTTTTCACTCATGGTGTTTTGCCCAAGTACACCTTCATGTCCTCCAGTCTGACCAATGTTTCGCCTCGTTCATGTATCATATGAACCCCTCTTCTTGGAGTGTTCTGATAAGGGTGTTATTGAGCCCATCGATGACATTCCTATTTTCCCCAAGTTGCAAGAGGTTCATGTTGAACACTGGGCACTAATGTTGGAAACTTTCGAGAACCATCTTTGTTTCATCACGAAGATTGTGTTCTAGATGTTCGAAGTAACCTACTCTGGTTCATGTGCTTTTGGTGAAAGTTGTAACCGTGGATCCGAGTAGAGTTTTCTTGTTTCCTTCAGGAATAATCCCAGTCTGTCATGCATGTGTGGAGTATTCTTGAGATGGTTGGTTGTTACCTCCATTTACTTGAATAATTCTGCATCCACACTAAGCCCCTGACTGATCGTTCGTGAAAGAGAAGAAGTTTAAGAACTTCGTTATCTTTGCAATCATCTCTCCAACAAGGACTCTGATGTGTTCCTCCGCAAGTAGACCATGTAGGTGCAACCGTCTCTCGTAAGTTGCTCATACATGAGTTCTGCCATCTCGCTCATCTTGTTGAGCTTGACATCATAGTCCATATCTTGAGAATCTAGCATATGTATCTCAATTGTAACCGGTGCAACCTTTTCGATCATATATGTCGAGTCTGAGATATCGACCCACTAACCAGAGCTGAATCTCAAGCAGCAACGATGGTTGGTATTTCCTCAAGGGTATTGAATTGGGTATTTTGAAAATACGGCATGGTTGATGTTGTGGTTGACACAATTAGCCGTAAGGACTAATGTCATATCTCTTTGAATCCGTAAGAACAACCACTCTCCGTGAGAATTCTTGTGTGGCTCATTCTAACAAGTTTCCCTCCCCGTTCTTCCAAACCGGAGTTTTACTTTCACTTGATTACCTATAGAAGGTTTGCATGAGCCTGATATTGGTATTTAAAACATTCAGGATAACTTGGAAGTTGATCTTTCCAATATCTCTCAGTTGATCCTCCAAACCTTTGTTCTAGTGGAAACAGGTTCATCATGAAACCATCTCGTGGTGTTTTGTAACCTTCATTGATCAGTTTCCTTTTTCAAGTGGTTTATACTTGAAGTTCTGTTTTTCTCACACATTGTGTGAATTTGTCAGTTACTTCAGCCTTGGGATCTTAACCATGTGGTAAACATATCGCTACGTCAAATCCACAATAGGAAAGAAATTCCCTATTCCTTTCGGTACTCCAATCCTCGTTGATTAACCATCCTTACGGTGTGACCAAGAGTTCCTCCTTGACTACGGTGTTACAACATCTTTTGGTTACTCATCCTCTTTTGTGAAGTAACATCCTGATCCTTGACAAAGATTTCAAGAAAACTGTTATGGAATGGTTGAAAGTTCGGTTATCTTCCGTGTCCACTCCGAAGAGTGAACATGATCCTGTATCAAATTTTCTCTGACGCACGATTACAGTGTTTGCTCATGTTCTCCCTAGTCTATGGGTATTATGTTGTAATATTCAAGACCATCCTTTTCATCTTGGTTATCTGTTTGAAGAAACCTCTATGTCATAAGTTGTTCAGCCTTTATTTTCCAAAAGGATTTAAAGTCTTGTGCAAAGCTCATATCCTAAATCCTTTCAAGAACCATCTTCCAAAAACTTGAAACCTTCTCTCAATACCCTCCGTTATCTTGATGTGTTTCATGTGTGTTAAACTCAAAAGGTTCTTTATGAACATTCCTATCATGAGTTACCCATGAGATACTCGATCTTCGTGAAGATCATTTCCTAAGAGTTTCCCTCTCACCTAAGGTGTATCCGTTCAATACTTCAAGATGCTATGGATCAATCTCTTCGAGAAGAGAACCATAAGGTTCGAGAAGATCGTTCAAAACCGGTGTTCCTTCTTTCTTTCTCCTTCGGGATCTCGGGACGAGATTCTTGTAAGGGGGTAGATTTGTAACATCCCGAATTTTCTAACATTAGGGTGTGTGGTGTTGTGTACATATCATTCATGCATGAAAAAAAAAATTAAATCATGTTTCAACCAATTTAAAACTTGAATTTAAATGGTTTGAGAAAATCCCATAAATAGTGCTTATTTTGGTTACCAAAATTTTGTACTGAAAAATATTTCATCTACACCAAAGAAACACATGGTTTTGTTGGAAATTTTACAAGGTTTTCAAAATGTATTTTTGCCAAATTTTCTGTTTGCAAAAAGGTCCCCAAAACTTCTGTTCTATTTTGTTTTGTAATAGAAAAGAGCTAGTTTGCAAAATCCAGGAACTTCAGGGGGTTTTGCGCAAAACTGCCTTCTTCAACCTTTGACAGAAGGAAAGCACCTGCGTGTCTTCCATGCCCCGTCGATGCCACCTCCTGCTTCTAGCGCTTCGGGGGGATGAGGTCGACGAGGAGACGTCCGGATCATAGCCTCCTCCTCACAGGACCCCCTATTCCCTCCTCTCTCTCTTCCTCCCTGTTCTATGGAGGTGTCCGAACCCTAGCTCCGGAGAGCTGCTTGGCGCCGTCGCCATGGGCCGTCCCTAGCCAAGCCGAGGAGCTCCCAAGAACCCCCTCGACGTATGCTACCTCCTCAGCGTGTTTGGAGAGCCGGGAGGAAGGGGAACCCGCGAATCGGGCCGTCTTCCCCGTCTCCGGCCGCCGCAGGAAACCGCACGGCACCGTCTACTCCGGCCTCCCCTGCCTTCCTCGACCGCTCCACGAGCTCCGCCGCTCCATGGTGAGAATCCCGGTACCTTCCGTTTGCTCCCTAACCATCAGCATCTCCCGGCCGTCGTGCCCCACCGTCCGCCGCCGCGGAAGGTCGCCGCCGGCGAAGCTCCGGCGACCTTTTGGTCGTTCCGCCGCCACCTTCCGGTTCGTCGTGGTCTCCTCTCCCTCGTGGTGCGCTTCGATTTCGGAATCGCGCGGTGCATCGAGCGATCGTGCGGAGACAGTGGAGATCCGGCCATTGCTGACGTCATCTTGACGTCAGCATGGTGTCATAATCCAATTTTATTAATTCCAGAAAATGATTAAAAATGGAAATTTGAATAACTTTTGTTATGTTTATCAGAAAAATAAAATAAAAATATAGGAGTGTTCAGAAAAATGTAATCTTTCCAAATATGTCATTTTCAGTAATGTTTGATAAAGTTAATTTTTGAACATTATTTAATGTTGTTAATTCATTTAAAAATAGAAAAATAAGATTTTATTCATTAAAATTAGAAAATTAAAAGTTATATACCAAATTGCTCAAAATGACAAATGCAATCTCTTTATGATGTTTTCAAACCCATTTGAGCACTTTATATGGTACCTACTTTCATAATCGCCCGAAACCCCCTCTAGGGTCTATTTCGGGGTAAATTTCAGTAAAATTTCTTAACCAACATACAAACACTAGCAACCCATCGAACATGTTTAGGGCTTTATTTCAGTGCATTAACCTGCTCATGCATACATATTGCGCATTGCATCAATGCCATGTCTTGATTGTTATTTCTCTTTCGGTGTTGTTTCCCCCTCGGTAGAACGTGACTCCGAAGAGAAGGCCAGCAGTCCAACGACGAATACTTGATTTTAACCGACAAGTCAAGCACTTATTCCTGAAGTCTTTATATGGTTTTCTTAACCAAGGCAAGCATAACCTCTTATCTGCTCATATATGGTTTTCAAAGTGTTTTCAATCTCGTATGTTCCATGCGGTTCAAAGTATTTATGGTCTTAGATAGAGTTCTCCTATAATTGTTGCATCGCCTAAATATCCTGATCCACTGCTCCAAGCAGCTATAGGTTTTGTTCGTGCGCGTCTCGTTAAAGCCTGTGAGTCTTGCTTAGCCATGCCTAGTTGTGATCTGATCCATCCGGTTGATGAATCTGGTCAATGCGGGAATCTACTTTGTCAGGTTGTTGTGAATTGTATTATCTTGGATAACTTGACTAAATAACGGCATGGATGTGAGGCCACAATGGGTTGTGGCGTTTTGTCCTGTTCATGCCCCTAGGAGCGAGTTCTCGCCTTCGAAGCCAAGACTGAGCGTGCAACCACACGCGGGGCCTAACAGACCGCGCTGGACCAACTAACTTGCTTGGCCACGTCCATGAGTCACGTAGTTTGATCTTTCCATCTGCGTGTGAGTCAGAAAACGATTTGGAGAAAACTTAGGACGTGACCGGGACAAGTGATGGACGTACACGGATCTTGTTCCCGACTCACAGAACAGGTGCCGTCAGGAGGTGGCCAACTCCCTATTGACGGGGTGGCCCTGTTTGGGTTGACTCATGGATAGGGTCGAGCAAGGTAAAGGTCGTGGCCAGCCACCCTCTGCCGCGCTCCATGGACGAGCGTACATGTGGCGTTAAGAGTCGGATGGTACGTGTGGGTAAAGTGTACCCCCTGCAGGGATAAATCTCCTCGAGAAGCCGTGACCACGGTTACGGACGACTTGGCAACGGATTCTGTGATCATAGATAACTTCAACGGAATGACTAAAAATTGTTAACCATGTTTGAAGGGTGCCTCCCCGGAGATGCCGGGAGGGGTGATCCTTGTAGCATGAGATAGTGTGGGAATGAGAAGGACTTGGTGGAATACAAGAAGATGATGATTACAGTAGTTGACTAGTTTCCTCATCTGCTTTAAAAACATTCTATGAGACGTGCTATTCCTCCTCGATTTGGAAAATAAAGATTGCTTTACGCAAATCAGCCTTCATAAAACCCTTTCTGGAAATAGCAGATATATAATAGGTTAACTAAGTCTTGTTGAGTACCTCCCATACTCAAGTTTGCCTAATCTTGGTTCAGGTGGAGTTCCTCACTCCGGTGGTGTTTCAACGGGGACATCGACGAGTAGTTTGGGGTTCCCAGGTAGCAGCCTAGAATCTATGGGCTGGGACGTCGCCTTATGTTGCGGCCTCTTAGGCCTTTTTGGTTCTTGTTGATTAGCAACATAATTTGCGTTCCGTTGTCTGATGTAATGTTGGGTCATGTGACCTCTGTTTGTAAAGCTATACTCTAGTAACACCTGTTTAATAAAGCTTCATGTTTAGAGTACTGCTTTGATCGGTTGTTGGTTTCGAGCTCATTGTTATACAGTTTTGGCTATGCCTGCATAGTTGTCGCAGTCGAGGGGTTGTGGAGCCGATGATCCATGTCCGAGCCCGCCTGTCGATGTGATCGGCCTGGGGCGAGGTAACCCCAGTAACCCTCGATTGTTGTTGCACTTTCTGGACACATAGCATCTCTGTATAGCTTTGGTCCCGTTTCCTTCAGTTTCATTCGATTCGTGGACGCTTTTATATGCATAGTTGGTTATGACTAGCATGGATACAAGGAGTAGTAGACTGGGGATCCGGACTATGTGCCGATGAATCCAGTCTGCCTGCCGTTGTTTGTTGCGGCCGGGGCTGGTAACCCTGAAGCCCTTATGAGTCCATGGCTAGGAGCACATAACAGTATGTATATCTCTGGGTCCGGGGTCGCGACAGGGAGCCACTGTACTTATACCTAGCCGCAACAAATAAAGTCATCAGCACGGCAATCGTGGTCGAATGACCGGAGGACGGCAAGGCGTATGGAGTCCAGCGACCAATCTACTACATCAGCGAGGTGCTCTCGCCGTGCAAACAGCGATACCCCCACTACCAGAAGCTCGCATACGGGGTCGTCCTCACAGCCCGAAAGCTCAAGCATTACTTCCAGGAACATACCGTCACGGTGCTAAACGATGCATCACTCGGTACCATCATGAACAATCCCATGGCATCCGGAAGAATTGCAAAATGGAGCATCAATCTAGGCTCCTGGGATATCATATACGCATGACGCAATTCTGTGAAATCACAGGTACTCGTAGAACTCCTAAGCGAGTGGACAGAACTGCAAACACGAGGTCCACCAGAATACACAAGTAACTGGATCATGTACTTCGACGGGTCCAAAAGGAACGAAGGAGCTGGAGCTGGGATCGTCCTCATATCCCCCCAGGGGAGACAAGTTGCAGTACGTCCTGAGATTGGATTTCCCACTCGACGATCCAGCATCCAACAACAACGTAGAATACGAGGCCCTGCTACATGGTTGCCTATGGGGACATGTATAATCTACTCGATGGAAGTTTCAAACGGTGTGAGATGAAACACATCGCAAGGTCCAGCAATGAAGAGCAGATAGGCTGGCGAACATGGGGTCCACAAACACACCCATACCGATAGGAATATATTTCGAGAGGATAATCAAATGTTCAGTAAAGGTCAAGAAGGCTGCAGGAGTACCTGCAGCATCAGAGACAGACGTCAGCCCGCAAATTGCTATCATCGAGCTCAGCCACAGTATTTCAAGACAAGTTTTTCTGGTCGAGCCAGTCTGGACGCAGAAATACCTCGACTACTTGTCCAACAAACAGCTCCCAACAGACGTTTGCGAGGCTCGACAAATAGTACGATGCAGCAAAACTTTTCGGTACTCAACAGAGAATTATACAAACAGAGCATCTGAGGAATATTGAGAGATGCATAGCACCCGAGGATGGCAAGGAATTGCTGCGAGACATACACCAAGGAGATTGTGGACACCACGCCAGTTGGAAGGCAATCGTGGGAAAAGCTTTTCGAGCAGGATTCTACTGGCTCACAGCAGCCCGAGACGCAAAGGACCTAGTCGACAAGTGTAACGCTTGTGAACGATTTGCGCCCAAGCCACACGCCCCAGCTACGGAACTACACATGATACCAATTGACTGGCCCTTTGCACAATGGGGGCTAGACATGGTAGGGCCATTACGCAAGTCCACACCCGAAGGATATACACACCTACTCATAGCAGTCCACAAATTCACGAAGTGGATCGAAGCCATGCCAGTTACCTCAGCCAACGCCCAATGCGCCGTAAAATTCCTCGACTCCATTGTGTGCAGATTTGGCATACCACACAACATCATCACCGACAATGGCAGCAATTTCATAGCGAAGGAAACACAACAGTTCTGCAAAGAAAAGGGAATCACCCTCAGCTTCGCCTCAGTGGCTCACCCGCAAACTAATGGTTAGGTCGAGCAATCCAACGGACTGGTCTCAGCTGGCATAAAGAAACGGCTACTTGATCGCCTACACCCAGCAGTAGGGCATTGGGAAGAGGAGTTACCCTCCGTACTATGGAGCCTCTGCACAACCCCAAATCGATCAACAAACTACATGCCATTTTTTATGGTATACGGAGCAGAAGCAGTCCTTCTCGAGGATGTCAAATTCAGCACCCCACGAGTCATCTCTTACAGCTAAGAAACCTCTGACATGGCACTCGCGGAAGATGTGGATGCACTCGACGGGATACGCGATATTGCACTCGCAAGATCTGCGGTATATCAGCAATCGCTGCGCAACTACCACAGTCGCCGTATACGCCATAGAGCTTTCGTGGTAGAAGATTGGTATTGCGGCTCAAGCAGAAGGAAGGACACAAGCTCGAGCCAGCATGGGAAGGACCCTTCATTATACACGAAGTTATCCCTGGCGGCGCGTACCGACTGAAGAACCCAAAGACTGGTGGCATCTACTCCAACTAATGGAACGTTGTGCACCTCCGCAAATTCTATCCTTAGGATTATCTTATTCGCGAAATAAGGCTATACTATCCATCTTGTAGCTCGAAGAAATACATGGCTTCTCAGTCATATCAATAAAAAACACATGGTTTTTCAACCATAGCTACTCATGTTTTTCATTTTACACGCTGAACAACAGGTATACACCCAAGCACACGGGGGCTACGCCTAATTAAGCATCACAAGAAAATTTACAAATACAAAGGTATAGACAAGGTTGACACCTTATAAATACACCTTATAAAGTTTCGAGTGAACTATACAAGACAACAGGATATCTACATCCTGCAATTACATATGGCGACGAGCAGTTTCCTCGGCTAACACTCGATCAACCTCTTCAGAAGTCGGTCGAATAATCTCCTCTGCTGCAGGACGAACGACTGTATAATGAGAGGTCATATCGACTGGAGCATTGGGGAGCCTAGCCACAGAGATAAAGTTGACCTCAGGATGCCATAACCGGACAAAAGCAAGTGCTACTAAGGATCCGCAGATCAGCTGTTGACGGACGCACTCGCGAACTTCACCTACCCAGCCAAAAATTCTGAGCAGATGGCTCAAGTCTTCTGGACCTCTCTCCAGTGGATAGAAAGCACGGTTCATGGCTATCAGAGCCTCGCGACAGGAATCAACGAGTATCTTTGCCTGGCCTACACGATACTTCAAAGTAGCCAAAATGAAGCCTCGACTGCGGTCGGACCAGAAGTTGTTTGCATGCGGTTTTGAGCTACCGGCTTCATAAGCAATATGGTTATCTACCCAATGCGCTTCACACGGACCGTCAGGCTCAACGACTACAAAGGAAAGTACAAAGAGTTAAAGGGCGAAAAAGAGGTAATCAAACAAAGTGCTAGGGGGCTCGCATGCTTACAAAGCATATCTTTGGCAACAGCTGCCAGCTCTTCCATCACGAACTGTTCACGCTCGGCCGCAAGTTTTTGTTTCGAGTTGGCCACATCAGCCACTCCACGCAAAGCTTTCAACTTGCGTTCGCCATCCGCGACGCGATCACGAAGAGAGGCAAAGGTACTAGCAGCGGCAACAAGGGGATCCAATCGCACAACAGATCCACTCGAAGACTCCGCGCTAGGACCCACTACCTGGAAAGAGATGAAGAAAGTTAAGATACATTTCAAGATCCCTCACTCGAGAAACACACCACCTACTTAACAGGTGCTCGGGGGCTACTCCCATCAGGAGGAATTCATAACGATCAATCGCAAATAATCACATTTCATACATCAAAGAACACTTCGATTAAAGGCAAAAACGGGAATACATCCCAGGGTTCATTACATTGAGAGAGCAAACTAAAAGCGGTCTATCCTATGGAACTGCAGAGGTATTGCCACTCGCTACACGATGTCCCTTGCGAGTAGCACGAGCAAGAAATTCAGATAGCTTCTTGGCAAGGGCTTCAGCCGGATCGCCGAAAGGGCAAAGCGCTACCTTTTTGCCCGTGGCAGCATCGTAGGGAAGGCTGGAGTATGCCTCATCCAGGCATGTGACTCCGTGCGTCAACGCAAACTGGATGGCAGTCTTCGCTCCGCATTCAGACTGGGCAACCGAGTAAGCTTGAAGAAGATGATCCTGCAGGAAAACTTTGAGAAGGCCATCCAGCGTGGGCGGAACTGCGAGATCCACCAGAAGACGCTCGTGGAATTGCGTCAGCACTCGAATGGCTTCGCTAACGAGAGATCAGATCCCACTCACGTGTTTCTGGAGCTGGGCGCAAGAATCCGTCAGGACGTTCACTCGTTGAACCCCAGGCAGCTCCAGCGCAACGCCAAGGACATCTGCAAAAAGCGTCATAAATTCCAAAGACAACCAATTTAGTCGCAACACAGTGGAAATTAAGTGCAACTTACCCGCGAATTTCTGAGCCAGAGGGTGAATGAAGCCAACAAGATCATTGTCCTGTTTAGCGTCAGCCTCTGATAGTTGCTTCAGCGCGTCCTGGGCCTCAGCGAGCTTCCTCTCGAAGTCAGTCAACCGCTTGAGAGAGGATTCAAGTTCCTTTCGAACGGTCTCCAACTCGGCCTCAAGGGTTTTCACCCGAGCGACAACATCAGTTTTCTTGGTCTTCAGGATATCAACTTGAGCTACACAGCAGTGAACTTTAGCCTAAGGGAATTTATATGATCAGAAAGAACAAACAAAAGGGAACAGATCCACTCGAAGGGATACGCAATCTACCTCAGCCGAAAGTATGCGGCGGCCAATGGCTGCAAGAGAATCAAGAAGAGACTGCAAAAGCACAAGACGAAGCTCAAGTCAGAGAAAAAGAAAATAAATTGAGCCTATTAACGACTGTACACAGTCGAGTATAGCCTCGGGGGCTACTCCCATGGGAGCACTGTCGTGCACCCGATAAAATCAAGAAAAGAAAGAAGCTTAAAAATTGAGTCTGTAGCGGGGCTACTCCCATCGGGAGCACTGCCGTGCACCCGATAAAAATCATAAATAAACAAAGTGAAAGACGAAAGGAAGATGACAAGGTTTACCTGGCCTTGGGCGGTGCGCAGAGGGTCAGCCGAGCTACCCGACGCTTCTTTTGAAGCCGAGGCTCGACCCGCAAAGCTAGACAACTTATAATCTGTAGCCACAGTTTCTAGAGCTGGGCTCGGAGAATTCTGTACAACCTTAGCGATGGGAGCTTCACTCGCAGCAGCATCTTTTTTTTCGCGGAAGAAATGGAGGAAGCAAACTGGCCAGGGCTGATGGATCGAAGCCTGTCATGGAAAAACAACATCATAAGGAAAAGCGAGAAAAAACTTTCGACTAAAGGATGATAGGAAAGAAAGAACTCACTCACCGCCATCTTCGTCATCCAGCATATCCGCGTTCCAGGCGGTGGAGATTTTTGACTTGGGGGCAGGAGGAGGAAGCACGTTCAGAGGAGTCAAAATGAGAGGCTCGACTGCCTTTTCAGATCCTCCACCCAAAGAATTATCTTTGGAAGTAGCTTCATCGTCCTTCGCCCTGCAGCGCTTGCGATGGTGGAGGTCACTACCCGAATCTTCCACGTCATCGGAATAACCGTGCTCGGAACTTGAGTCGGCCTCGGCGACACTGGTGTCAAGGGGAGCCCCGAGGTTGCTCGCCAGCAAGTCCGAGGCATCATCAGCACAAACTGGCGGATAGCATGTAGCTATCTCCAAGCTCTATAGAAGGAAAACAAAAAGAAGAAAAAGAGAGAAAAAATCCAGTCGACAAAATCTCAAACGACAAAAATATTAAAGCAAAACAGAGAAGAAAACTTACATCGACTGGAGGATACCTTGAAGCTTCAAATGGCGCGATGGGGCAGATAGCAAAGGGTTCGCCCACCTTCAATTTGGTGATGGTCGCGATTTTCTTTTCGAATTCAGCATTCGAAAGAATATCTCGTCTCGCACGGCTGGGCTCTTCGATACCCTGATACTCCCACATGGTCGAGGGCCTCTCCTGGAGGGGCTGGATCCAGCGCCTGAGGAATACACTCGCCAGATGCAAGCCATTCTAACGCAACCCCTGCAGTCTGGTCGCGAAGAGCTGTTACCTTGGCGAGTAGCGGGGCGATGACTCGGTTTTCTTCGACCGAGAGCTTGTGCGCCTAGGACTTCCGCCGCTTCAAGACAACAAACGGGTGGAATTCATGAGCTCCACCCGCGCTGTTATCAGTGACATAAAACCACTTCCTCCGCCACCCTTGCGCGGAGTCGATGAAATACATCTCAAAGTAGGAGCTATCCGTCTTCGCTTGGATCCCGAAGCCACCAGTACATAGTGTCTCTCCAAGCTCGTTCTCCACCCGAGACTTCTCGCGGAAGACCCGCACTTTGAACAGGGCCTTCCAAAGGCTCTAGTGCGGGCGAATGCCCAAGAAGCACCCGCAAAGTATGATGAAGTACGAGATGTGCTGCATCGCATTTGGAGGCAAATCATGGAGCTGTATGACATAGACATACAGCAAACCAAGAAGAAAAGGATGGAGGGGTGGTGAAATCCCGCGCAAGACGTGATCCGCAAAGATCACGCGTTCATTCGCGCGTGGGTTTGGTACCTCTTCCTTCTTGCCAAGGCAAACTCGCTTGTCGCCTTCGAAGGGCAGCAGCCCTTCCCTCTGCATCTCCTTGATGCTCTTGTTCGTGGTGTTGGCGGAGCGCCAGTCGCCCGTCCTCGGGGCGGATGGCGCGGGAGCATCCTCGGGCGCTTTGAAGCTGAGGCCGCGGCGCTGCGTTTCCTTCCTCCCGCCATGGGAACTTGCAGATGCTTGCAGAGGAGGAGATGAGCGTGAGGAAGAAGAAGACGGGGAAGCAAATGACCGGGAAGTTTTCACTTTCCACCTAAGGACGATATATATATACAGGACCAATCGATCTGAGCCGTTCATCGAGCAACGTGGCACCCATCGTGGCTGCCACGCGTGAAGCGGAAACGAGGCGGCGGTGAAAGATGTTTTATGCCACGATCTTAATAGCAGATCGTGCGCATTTACTGCACACGGCTCGCGGAAAAACCGGAAACTACGTCTCGTTTCCGGTCAAAAGCTGACAGGGTGGGCCAGCATGCCCTGTTCGCACTTTGTCACGTCCCATCGGGAGGAGTCAGAACGAACAAAGTGCGCAATGACGTCGTTGTGCACCTCATCAAACCCGGAAATTCTTTCGGATAAGAACCCGGACGCGAAATTTACTTCGTATGGGCATATCGAGACGTGAAAGCTCTTTCGCATAAAAATCCCAAACACGAAATCTTCTTTCGTATGGGCATAACTGAGATTCCAGACACGAAAACTCTTTCGTATGGATAAGGAACTACATAAAAAAAACAAAGGAGATATCTTCACTCGAAAAATCTCAAATAAAATCTCGCGAGTGTGCAGCTCCTGCCACTCGGTCACACGATGTACACGCATCTCCTCCCTGGATCGTTCGGCCGACTAGGCACATCCGGATGTCGTATTCTTTCAAATACGAAGGTAAGACCCAAAAGATCAATCTTGTGGGCCTGAAATTGCACTCAAGTTGCGTCCTCCGGTAAATTTTCGTGTCAACAACACGAAGAAAAATCCTAACGGACGCGGCGGGTACTCCTATAGGTTAAATTCGACTCGATAAGACCTCTACGGCCCAGTCGTAATGATCACCTCACCGGATTCGAGTCGGAGGTCTCGAATATGTATAGGCCAGAACTGTTTTTTCCCTAGATGCAATTAATTGGCCCTGAGCTTTCGGGAGAGCCAAGCAACTGAGCCATATCCTTCTGTGAAAACAGCCAAAAAATACAGGCACTTTCATCGCTCGATGCTCGAGTATAAAAACTCATCACACAGGGTACACGCCCTCCAAACAAAAAACGATTGAAACAATCGGCCAAAGTAATTCAAGACAAGATTTTGAGCGTCTACCCGACAAGAAAATCTCAATCAAGTAAACGCTCGGGGGCTACTGACGAAGGGATGAACCCTGGACCTATCGGGTAAGGATACCCGGTCCAAGGCCCAAGACCTAAGCCCAAGAAGAGATGTCGTATACTATTCTAGAAGGCCTAGTCGAAGCCCACCCGCAAAGCCTTGCGGGTCAAGTTAGGAAACTTGTAATCGACATTAGGTTAGGGTTTGAGACCCCCCCCCCCCCCGGGTACGGTTTGAGACCTGGCCACCTATATAATGCCAGGAGAACCACCAGGAGGGGAACAAGCAATACCGCACCACCAAAGCCTTGAGATTGAGATCATACTCTCGACTTGAGCAACCCCCCATTGTAACCGATCTACTCGTGAATACAGATAGACAGAAGCAGGAGTAAGGGTTTTAACCTCTACGAGGGCCCCGAACCTGGGTAAATTGTGCCCCCTGTTTAGCCGACGATTGTCACCAGCGCCTACACGTTCTCCTAATCGAAACCCTATGGGTTCACCCGAGGGACTTGTTGAGATGCAGATTCGACAGCCCCGGTGGCTCCAAAAAAGCTTCTGGTACAGCTTGGCATGGGTTTCGGTGCAAACCTGAGAAGAAACAGACTTTAACTCGGTCGAGTGATGTATACTCGGCCCAAATCTTGGGGACTAGTTATGTGTATTGATTTCGGATTGGAAATTTGCAATCTCGAAAAAAAACGGAAATGAAAGAAGTTACTTACCCGGGAAGTGATCTCGGCGTCTTCAGCGGCACTGCGCAGGCAGTACATTTTGTGCGCCAGCGTGCTGCTGGAGACCGCAACTACCATTGATATCGGACCAACATCGGCCCGGTTCCAGTCTTGGCGATAATGGTCCAGAGGAGCCAACTTCTTCCCGGCATGAACCGCATCGATGTACCTGACGCGGTCAAGGTCCATCTCCGGGTCCTGTTGCTGCTGCTGCACTCCGAGTCCTTGGTGCGGGACCATTTGGGTGTCCGAGCTGATCGCCAGAGTGCCGGGTTTCGGCTGCCCTAGCCCGGACTTCTTCTGAGCACCCGGGTCTTCTTTGACCGAGTGACTATTGGCAGCTTCATGATGGAAGAATCCTTCCCCTCGGTTCTCTTCTTTGAGCTACCCTCCCCAGCCGCTGGTCGCTGCGAGGGCGCATACTTGACCGTGGGCCGCTGCCGAGTGCGGGTAGGAGCTCCTGTTGGGCCTGCCGGTGGCGTTGGTGCTGCTGGGGGAGTAGGTGTTGGGCCTGATGCTGTTGTTGTTGGGCCTGCTGGTGTTTCCGTTGGGCATGTTGCTGCTGTTGTTTCTGCCGGGGTGGCAGAAGGTGATGCTGGTGTGTTGCTGCTCTCGGTGGTGTTGGTGGTGTTGCTGCTGCTACTGTTCGGACTTGTTGTTGTGGGGCTTGTTGTTGTGCTGGCGCTTATTGATGCACTGGTTCTTCTGGCTGCTGTTGCTCTTAATGCTGCTCTGAGGCCGGCTCCGGGCATTCTGGAGCCTCGTTAGTTTCCATCTCGGCGCCCAAGTCGCCATCCCCAAGATCCTGGTCTTCCCTCTCCGAGATCGGCATCTCGAGCCTATCCATGGCTGTCAGACCCCGGACCCAGAGATATACACACTGTTATGTGCTCCTAGCCATGGACTCACAAGGGCTTCAGGGTTACCAGCCCCGGCCGCAACAAACAACGGCAGGCAGACCGGATTCATCGGCACGTAGTCCGGATCCCCGGTCTACTACTCCTTGTATCCATGCTAGTCATAACCAATTATGCATACCCAAGCGTCCACGAGTCGGATGAAACTGAAGGAACGGGACCAAAGTTATACAGAGCTGCTATGTGTCCAGAAAGTGCAACAACAATCGAGGGTTACTGGGGTTACCTCGCCCCAGGCCGATCACATCGACAGGCGGGCTCGGACATGGATCATCGGCTCCACAACCCCTCGACTGCGACAACTATGCAGGCATAGCCAAAACTGTATAACAATGAGCTCGAAACCAACAACCGATCAAAGCAGTACTCTAAACATGAAGCTTCATTAAACAGGTGTTACTAGAGTATAGGTTACAAACAGAGGTCACACGACCCAACATTACATCAGACAACGGAAAGCAAGTTAAGTTGCTAATCAACAAGAATCAAAAAGGCCTAAGAGGCCGCAACATAAGGCGACGTCCCAGCCCATAGATTCCAGGCTGCTACCTGGGAACCCCGAACTACTCGTCGATGTCCACGTTGACTCACCACTGAAGTGAGGAACTCCACCTGAACCAAGTTGAAGCAAACATGAGTACGGGAGGTACTCAACAAGACTTAGTTAACCTATTATATATCTGCTTCTTTTAGAAAAAGTTATGAAGGTTGTTTTGCGTAAAGCCATCTTTGTTTTTCAAGTTGAGGGAGGAATAGCACGTCTCATGGAGTATTTTGAAAACAGATGGGAAAGCTATTCAACTACTGAAATCATCATCTTTTTAATCCACCAAACATATCAGCACCTCGTGCTTCAAAGATCACCACCTCAAGTTGTTCCGGTAACTCATGCTACAAGGTAACCCCTCTCGGCATCTCCGAGGAGGCATCCTTCATTCGTTATCAGCAAGTTTTAATCATTCCGTTCAAGTTATCTACGATCACAGAATCCGTCACCAAGTCGTCCTTAACCGCGGACACGGCTTTTCGAAAAGATTTAACCCTGCAGGGGTGTACAACTTTAACCACACGTACCAACCAACTCTTAATGCCACTAGATTAGCACTATTCCGGGAAGTGCCGGCAGATGGAGGTTGACCACGACCTTTCCCTTACTTCGCCTATTCCATGAGTCGCTCCGAGTAGAGATGGTCCGCCAATAGGGAGTGGCCATCTCCTGCCGGGTCTCTATCGTTGTGCGCAATGCTCGACGGTTACCTACCCGCAGAGCGCCGATACATCCCCACATCCTAGTTTTGAAAGTGTTTTGATATCCCCGCAAATCGAAATGGAAAGCCCGAACTAGGCAACTCATGGAACAAACTAGGCAAGCTGAGACCGAGGGGAATCCAATCCCTCGTGTGGATGCACGCTCAGTCTTGGCTCGAAGACGAGAACTCGCTCCTAGGGGCATGAACGAGACAACCACCACAGACCCTCTGTGATCTCGTCATCCACACCTTTAAGTCATATTAAACAAGAATCTCTTAACTTACCACAACATACTTTCCTACTAGATTCATTCTCGGCTCTGATTCACCAACCGGATGGCGCAGAGATAACAGGCATGTATGACTAGGCATGGCATATTTGAGGCTCTGGCGATACACACAAACAAAACCTATGTCTGCTAGGAGCATTGAATCATGATATCTGGGTTATGCAAATAAATAGGATAACTCTATCTACTGACACAAAATACATTGGAATCGAATGCATTTGTACGAGAGTCAAAAGTCTTTCGAAATCATATATGGCAGATAAGAGGTTATGCTTGCCTTGCTTCAAGAAAACCAGAGGAAGTCTTCAGGAATAAGTGCTTGACTTGTCGGTTAGGATCAAGTATTCACCGTGGAGTTGCTGGCCTTCTCTTCGGATTCACGTTCTACCGAGGGGGAAACAAACACCGAAACAAGAAGAACAATCAACCATGGCATCGATGCAATGCGCAACATGTATGCATGAGCAAGTTAATGCACTGGAAGAAGCCCTAAACATGTTCTATGGGTTGCTAGGGTTCGTATGGCAATTATTCAATTTTACTGAAATTAACCCCGAAATAGGCCCCGGAGGGGGTTTCGGGCGATCTTAGAAGTGAGTAAAAATTTTATTGCTCAAACGGGTTTGAAAACATCATGAATAGGTTGCATTTGTCATTTTGAGCAAAATGGTATATAACTTTTAATTTTCTAATTTTATTGAATAAAAACTTATTTTCTATTTTTAAAAGAATTAACCAGCATTAAATAATGTCCAAAATTCAACTTTGTCAAACATGGTTGAAAATGACATAAACATGTAGAGTTTATTTTTATGATCACTCCCATATTTTTATTTAATTTTTCTGATTAATAAAACACTAGTTATTGAAATTACAAAATTAATCATTTTTTCGTAATTGTTAAACATTGGGGCCCACCTGTCAATTATCTCTTTTCTTTTTAAACCTTTTTAGAAAAACAGGAGGGCTGGCCCACGTGACGTCACCATGACGTCACGCTGACGTCGGCAGCTGGCCGGAATGCCTCTGCCGGCGAGCAATCGCTCGACAGGGCGCAAATTGGAATGCGTGTGTTGGTGCATTCGAAAGAGGGGTTCACAACGAACCAACTGGTGGTGGCGGGGCGACCTAATTGTCGCCGGAGAGCTACCGGCGGTGAGGCTCCGCGGCGGCCGGCGGTGGCGTACGGGGCCCCGACTAACTAGAGGGCGATGGAGAAGATGGAGGGGTCCTAGAGGACCCTCAGCTCACCGGGAGTGCTGTGGTGGTGGTCGGGGAGGCCGGAGACGGCTCGACGGCGCCGGAATCGCGCGCGGCAGCCGCGGCCGGAGTTGGAGATGGAAGCCCGATTTGGCTCCTCCCGAGCGTCTCGGCGGGCGCGTGTAGGCTTGGAGGTACAGAAGAGCATGGCGGCGAAGTGGGAGGCCACGGCGGGGATCGCAGATGGCCGGAACACCGGCGGCGAGCGGCGTCTGCTCCGGTAGGCTAGGGTTTCAATTCGTTTTCCGGGGCAACGGGCAAGAGAGGAAGGGAGATGGGTTCTGTGGGGAGGAGGAGCCGATGGAGACGTCTCCTGGGCGTTATCCGCAGCGAGAGAAAGAGCAGGAGGTGGCAATCGGCCATGGGCGCTCGGCCACGCAGGTGCTTGTGCTTTCTGTCCAAAGGAAGAAGAAAGAGAAGAAAAGGGAATTACAATAACCCCCTGAAATTTTGGGAAATTACAGAGAGCCCCTCTTCTATAGAAAACAGAACTTAAACATGGTTTTTGAGGGCCTTTTTGCAAGAAATAAAATTGACAAAAATACTTTTTGGGAAGCCCATTAAATTTGCAACCAAACCATTACTTGGTTCTCAAATTTTGAAACTGTTTTAAAATCAAATTTGAAGTGCTCACTTTAAGTGATTTCATGCAAGTTTCATTTAAAATTCAAATCAAAGCTTGGTTCAAAAATTTCATGCATGCTATGTGACGAAGGCATGGATCCTGGGCCCTACGAATAAGGGCACCCCCTCTCGCACCTTCTAACCAAGGCCCAACAGGAAGCGCCCTTGGAGTACTCTAGAAGGCCCATGAAAAGCCCACTCGCATCAACTTGCGGGCTAAGTTAGGAACTGTAACCAACTCAAGCTAGGGTTTGTATCCTCTCCGGGTTGGACTCGAGACCTGGCTATCTATATAAAGCCAGGAGAGCCTCAAAGGAGAGGACCAAGTATTACCGCACGACCACAAAAGCCTTGAAACTCGAGATCTACTCTCGATTCGAGCACCTGTAATCGATCTCATCGTTTAATACAGATCAGCAGAAGGCAGGAGTAAGGGTTTTACCTCTTCGAGGGCCCCGAACCTGGGTAAATATCGCCTCCCTGTCTAGCCGACGATTCCACCAGCGCCTATGACATCTCCTAGTCGAAACCCGATAGGGTCACCTGAGGGATTTGCGGAGCCAGAGCTTCGACAATTGGCGCCGACCGTGGGGAACGCGGGCGCTGGATCACCGGCATCTTCGGCTTCATCGACATCCAACTCCCGTTGGAAACCATCGACTACGGCTCCGAACAATCCTGTACGGATCGGATCCGTCATAGTCACGCCTCACTCGCCGGAATCACGTCCGGTATTCGAGGATCTGGAGAAGAGCGTCACCTTGACGTTCGGAAGCTTTAACTTCATGGCAAACCGAGACGGGATCCTCCACTTCTCGGATGAATCTGAACCCGAATCTGGAGCCGTCAACTCGCGCTTCCATATGGAGAAAAGCGGCGAGTCCATCCGCTTCAACGCGATCGACTACCACGCACTTTCGACAGAGGAACCCTCTCGGGTGCAAAGAACCTCCCGATCTACGCCTAGGACACACGGGCCACAACTGGCCCAAGTCTGCATGGCAGGATCGGAACAGCCCTCGGAAACTGAATATAGCGCAACCGAGCGCGATCTAATCGGCGTCTCGCGGGAAGCCTGGAAAAGAGCAAAGGAATCCATGCGAAAGAGTCAGCCACCCGCAGCAGGCGCCACGCAAGAAGACCTAACCGCCTACCACTATCACCTAGTGAGAGCGGCCTCAAACATCAAGGACGCCCGAGCAGATCTAGCCCGCCGCAAGAGAGCGGCGGATGAGTCAAGCCTACGTCGAGCCGAGCTGTCCCTTGCCCCTTCGGTCGGTACCCGACCCGTGGGAAAAGGACCCGCAGCATCAACAAGGGACCACGAATCCATGGCTGGGACCCACAGGTCCACCACATCTTCTTTCATGAGGGTTGACGACGACGGGAACGTCTACCCGCAAACTCCAGCCGCCGCAATTCTAGCCGCGGCCACCTACATGCAGATGAACCAACCAACGGACAGCGATCCTCGGGTGGAACAATACAAGCACATCCGCAAAGGTTTAGGGCTGGCCGCCGCAAGGCTCGCCTCCCAAGATCGCAAGGAACAACTGGAGAAGGCGCGACAAGAGAAGGACAAAGACAAAGACGCGCCCCGCAGGCATAGGAGCTCCTCTCCAAGAAAGGATAAATCGCCACGTCGTGGCCGCGGAAAAGAAGCCCGGCGCCGCGGCGACAGCCGAAGCAGCAGCGAAGACAGCCCGAGAGACAAAGATTCGCGGCATCACAGCAGCCGCTCGAGAAAAAGAAGCAAAGAACCAAGAAAAGATAGCGACCGCGACCGGTCCGGGTACGACGCGCGATCCGATCTCGCCCAGAAGAAAGTGGATAAAGCAAGGGCCTCACGGTACCGCGAACGCTCCTCATCCGGGTCTTCGGACGACGAAACTTGCGGAGCACTTTGCTTTGCTCGCAGTATTCGCGAAGCGCCTCTACCCAAGAGATTCAAGCTCAGCTCGGAGGTGACAAAATACGATGGCTCACTTGAGCCCTCCCAGTGGTTAAGCGACTACCTCACGGCAGTAAAATGCCAACGTGGTAACAAGAACACGGCCATGCAATACCTCAATTTGCACCTGGCCGGAGCGGCCCGCAGCTGGCTGGAAAGAAGACCACGATCTTGCTATGCATCATGGGACGACCTGCATCGCGATTTCTGCAAAAACTTCCAGTCGACCTATAAAAGACCAGCTACAATCGAAGAGCTACGGGCTTGCAAACAGAAAAGTGGCGAATCCACGCGAGAATACATCCAACGGTGGAACACACTCAGGAACACCGCAGGGACAATCTCTGAAGAAGTGGCGATTGAGGCCTTCGCCAAAGGAGCAAGAAGAACCGCGTTTCGAGAAGAACTCGGCAGAGCTGCGCCCAAAACCATAGGGGAGCTCATGGTTATAGCCGAAAAATGGGCCAACGGAGAAGACGCGGTACGCAATGAAAGAACATCATCACCCACACATGACGAAGACCGTCATGGGCGAAGAAAAAGAAGAAAATACTATGACCACGACGATAGAGAAGAACTAGTGGCGGCAGAGTTCACGCGAAGTCGCGACTCCGGTCGTCGTGGAAGTCGCGAATCGAGGCGACATGGGCGGTAGTTCAGCGCCACGTGGTGCGACCACAACGCGAAGAAAACGAGGCGACTCCGCCTCGCACTGCTAGATTTGTGGAAAATGGTTAAGTGTTGGGATCTCGGTAAAATTCAATTCGGCGCAACCATCTCGGATCTTGGTGGAAAATCAATTATGGAGGTTGCGGATTGAATCCGAGTTCAAGATGGAAATTGGGCCGAGATGCGAGCATCTCGGTCAGTTATTTCTGAGGATTATTGGTTTAAGCTGGCAGGACCCATCGTCCGAGTTGGCGGGACCATACCAGCTTCGGGGACTAATGTCGGGGGGCTACCCCCGAGAAGGGGAAAGGTTGGTAAGAAATGGTATTTGAGGTATTGTTTATCGAGGTACGGACTACCGAGATGCCCTTGTCCGAGATCCATATGGGTACCGAGTTGGGGTACCGAGATGGATCTATCTCGGTAATGAAATTGAAGAGCAATGGTGGAGATACGAGTGTCCCCCCGGGTTATCCGAGATGCACTTGGAGAATACGGGTAGACAAAGATCTACTCATATCGGCGGGAGGTAACAGAGTTGTTGGAATCCCGAAGATCAAGGGAGAGTACGCGCGTGCGGTTCAACTTACTAGGCGTGAGGATGTGTATACGTACACTTGAGCAGTGCAGAGCATGGGCGAGGCCACGTCCTGTCTCTGACAAGAGGGACATGACATGGCGGCGGCTACGGAGGAGACGACTTTCGGTGCGTATGACAGCGAGCATGCACTACGGCACATTGCATTTCGCCTAACCCTATACATTTCGTCAGTGGCCACCAGTATATAAGGTGGCCACACCCCTCCCGCGCGAGGGTCGATGCCCTAGAGAGAGATTACTAGTATTTCCCTTGGATAGAGAGCAACAGAGTGCTTCTTCTTCCTCTAGCTCCTTGAGCTTGAGGAACACATTGTACTCGGTTACCCAATGATATAGACAAACGGGCAGGAGTAGGGGTGTTACCTCCTGACGAGGGCCCCGAACCTGGGTAGATCCTTGTGTTTGCAGTGTAGAGAGCGCACCAGCGAGGTGGGAGATCCCTCCCCGGATACCCATAGTGTCCATCGGCCCCAAACTTAAGCCATACCATGGCATCTGTCAGTTCACCCCCACGACAGAAAGATATAAACATAAAGTAAAGGTAAAGGATAGAAGGAACCGATAGCGGAAGCATGCATAGACAAGGACGTATTCTCGAGTTCCTTCCTTTGAGGGGAGCACATCTTGTTGGAGGGGTGTGAGTTTTGCCACGGAGGCCTACTCAACGTCAATAAGGCCTCACCCTATTCTCCAATGAACATCGCCACAAAGGCCTAGTTCACCTTCCACTATGGAATCCTTCAAGGCGGAACCCGGAGCCTCTACAGTGAGCTTGAGGCACACACACCCACAGCTGAATTTGGGGCTCTCAAGAACACCAAGAATCTGCTATAAATAACAAGTGAGTAACAATGAGGTCTAGGTTTTCCACATGGAAACCCTAGACACAAATCCCTCAGGTGAATGAGGGGAAATGAAGAACGACTTTGTGAACATGTAGATTGAGGCATTCTCCTCCAATCCTCTCAAGATCAACGAGTTTCGGTCGAGGAACTGGGAGATCTCTTGAATTTGGCAAGCTAAATTAATGGAGACTTCAATGCTAGACGAGCTAACTATAGGTGTAAGAAGGGGAGGGGATATTTATACCCACTCCTAAAATTCTAGCCGTTTGAGAATTTTCTGCACCTGTCACACCGGAGACTTCGGCGTGAAGACCGGAGACTCCGGTCTAACAAATATTCCGGCAATTTTCCGTGGGTCCGGAAACTTTGCAAAAGTATGGAGACTCCGGCAACTTTCCGGACCACTTCCGTCTTCATGCAGGGGAAAGATGGAGGGCGGAGATTCCGGCCAGGGTGGAGACTCCACACACTCTCTACACACTTCCGACAAGAGTCCAGGAGGTAACGCCACATGTTCCTTGTGTAGAGAAAATCCAGAGTCCGGAGACTCTGGCCCCTGCACACCGGAGACTCCGGCTACGCCGGAAACTCTGGTCAATCTCCGGAATTTTTTTGGTGTGGCGCCAGTGGGTGACACAACTTCTTCTTCTCTCTGGAAAATCCCGAGTCTGGAGATTCCGCTCTCAACCCCGGAGACTTCAGCTTGGAGAAGATTTCCAGCACCTCTAGCTCACTTTGTTCCTTTTTGAGAAACTATCCAGCATCAATAATGTTACCAAGAGATCCTAGAACATCAACATACTGTTAAATTTATACTAGTGTTGTTATCAAATACACAAAACTTAATTACGCGAGATATGCGCTTTCACCTAGGTGGCTCCACACCTCTCCAACTAGTCGTACTTCCCTTGGGAAGGAACTATGGAAGTCATATCCTTGTCTCCTTGTTTATACTTATGGTTTATCTTGTGCTTTATATTTTGCTTCCGTTGAGTACTTTGTATCGTATCACGTAGGTTGTTCACGTAGTTGCACATCTACATAACCTTGTGTTTACTTGTTTAGCCCAAACTAAAAAGGAAAAGGAGAAAATTGTTAGTCGCATATTCACCTCCCCCTCTAGTTGACCATACCGTACTTTTAGTAGTCTATCCTACAGAAAGTCCTCATCTTTACTTGGAAACAACGAGTCATGCTTCCACGACGTCAAGCTTGAGTAAAATCTAGAAGAAATATAAGGATAATGTCGAGTTCATGGGACATACCATCACCGAGGACAAACGAAGCCTGCTAAGCATAAGATGTCCCAACAAGCAAAAGTCTAGGATGCCTTGTCAACTTGGGAGTAGAAGAGAATATTACTTGCTCCGAAATCCCCAAAATATGATCATAACCGACTTAGATCAAATCTAGATGTATCTTTGTAGATGTAAACCGACTCGGCTCTTGTAACCCTAACTGCAAGCCCCAACCGTGTATATAAGGCGGCGGATGGTACCTATCAAATAGGGATTCCTTTACCCTTACGTTGCTATCCTGCTAACACCACCACCATAGGGGCAGCGATACCCCCTCTCAGTAATGCATCCGAGCGTAAGGAATACATCCAAAATGAGTAGACACATTTACCTGATGATTGTGTGGGGCCCAAACCTATATAAATTTTTCATCCGAGTGGTACCACTCGGATCTACTAGACACATCGCCTAATCTACCTATTGTCAATAAAATCACTCAAAAATGTGCGAGTACATTTTTTACATGAAGTACAGTGTACCAGAATCCCAATCGCTAATGTGGACAATGGTGGAGCCAAGGGAGGAGACATCAATGGATAAATCTAAAGAACATGGCAACACGACATCACTAGATGGTGACAATGTTGAGGAAGCAGACCTGAGTTACAGTTGAGGATGCATGGTTTAGTTGGAAGGTGGGGCACTATATTGGGAGAAGAAACCAATGCACCAAGGCGTTAGAGGCTTATGGGGGGGGGGGGGGTTTGAAGGAAGAAAAAGGGAACTCGGGCCATCCCAATGCGGTGACCCATTTGGTGTCCAAATGTGTCCCACTTTTGTTCGTTTGGGCCGCCAAACAAACACCAAAATACGGCCATGTCCGCCACCTGGCCTAATGTACCCAACGCGCGCAACCCATTTAGGGTTTTCTCGATTCTAATATAATAGTAGGGCTTTAAAAGGCCATATTCCATATATACGTAAGGGGGCGGGTCACAAATGACCTTTTTACATAAAAAAAAAATCAAAGATAGCATCGGTGCCGGTGGCGGCCTAGCCCTAGTCTAGCTCAATCTAATTTCGCACCATCCAGAGGTGCGACAGTGGGACACGGGACGACGGCGTCGGCGGTTGCTCCTGCTCCTTTGGTGGCGGCGCTGGATCTCCTCTGGGCCACCCCAGACCCAGTTCTCCCCGTAGAACTAGGCAGGGAGAACGCGTTGCTCTAGATCTTGCTCCATGAAGCCATACCATGGGCGCTGCTCTTGCGCCTGCTCGGCCCGCTTGGCCTCGGCGGCGGATTCGTGGAGGAGCATGACACCGCTCTCCCTCTTGGCCTCCTCTTCCAGGAGGGATAAATTGACGCCCTTTTGGAAGGCCAACTCGTCCTCGTCCACCTCCCTCACCGCCATAGGGCTGCCGATGCGCAGCGGCTGTTAGGAGCGCGAAGACGTAGGTGCGGTGACGGAGAGTGCGTGCAAGCCAGAGCTGGGGCACGGGAGAAGGAGCTCCAGCGATGGATGTTGTGCTCGTCGCGGGACCAAGTGTCCCAGTGTGGTGAGTCCTCGTCGAATGCGGGTCGTGGCGTAACTCCAGTGGCAGCTTGGCGCGACGGCGACGGATCTCCAGCGTGTGCATGGCCGGAGGCTGGAATGGCCAACACCGGAATCCGTGGGGGATTCAAGTGCTAGTTGTCTGGGAGGTTGACATCATTCCATGGCACGGGCATGGCGTGATCCCAGTACCACCATCGGTCTTTGATGGGGACATATTGGAGGTCCCACTCGCGCTTGTGTGTGCTCACCACCTAGAGCCGCCGCCTCACCGTCGTTCTTTGTCTTCCTGTTCCAGTTGTGCCCCATTGCCTCCTCGGAGGTGGCTAGGGGTTGGATCGATGTTGGCGGCGGAGAGCACAGTGGGGACTGGGGAGTGATGAGGTGTACATCCCATCTACACACGTCCATTTAATAGGACGAGAGGAGGTAGGCGAGTGGCAGTGAGAGACTGCCACGCGGGCCCGGGAGGCGAAGGGGGCGAGCTTTGACCAGTACCGTGGGGATGCAACACTCCACCCACCCGCGTCCGTGTTGATGTATTTCCATCCCAAATTTGGGACGTAAAAATAGGTGCGCGTAGGCCCGATCGGCTGCAAAACGCGCGTGTCTGCGAAATGGGTCGGCACATTGGCCTCTTGCGGATAGAATCGGATGTGGACGGGCCAAATGGGCCAGCGCATTGGAGATGAGCTGAAATGATAAAAAAAAAGATCCATAGTGAGTGAAGGAAAAACAAATGGTGCTACACGAAATCCCTTGAAAATATGAATCAAGAACAACTGAATTGATTAAATAATATGGTTGAAATCAAGGTTAGCTTACCCAATGTCAGAATAATGTTCCCCACAAAAAATGTCACTATAATGGAGATGCTGATCTCATGTGCCTATGTAGGCACGAACTGAACTGCAGTATCAGTTAGTAAGCAATCTCAATCGTGCGCACGCGTATGTGTAATATATATACTTGTGGACGGTGATTACAAGAAAAATGCTGCAAGTAGGACAACCACCCCCACCGGAAACGACATCTGCAAGAGTGAACAAACGGGAATCAATGGTAAGTTTACAGTGACAGAGCCATCAGCCATGGTCACGTTGATGTATTAAGATCTCAAAGTAGCTGCACCCCGCACTTTTGCTTCACATGTTGATTGGTTTTGCCAAGTTCATTGAGTCGATTGATTAGTTGAGAAAATAGACAAGCCTTTGTTTTTGAACCCTCTGATTAATTTGTTCTGTATAAACGTTATAACAAGTGAAATTTGAATTCAGAAAGCGTAAAAGATTCAGGGTTTTCTTACTTACCGCCAGCTTGGAACTAGAAGAGTCAAGCCCCGAGTTCGTCGGCGACGCCCCATTGTCGAGCCCGAGATCGTACACCGACGTGCCGTTGGGGTAGAACAGCCCGTAGTTCCTCTCGGACGCCGGCCCTTTCTTCTGGTCCTCGTTGAAGAGCGCGAACACGAAGACGTCGACGGGCACGTTGGGCCTTCGAGGCGTCGCCTGCCCCGCCGCGACCCTCTTCATCAGGTTCCCGTTGTACGCGGCGGCGTTCTGCACGCTGGCGCCCAGCTCGTCGGCGTCCCCGCTGGACGGCCACCCGGTCTCGGAGATCCTCACCTCGATGTCGGTGTGGCCCATGAGCTCCAACGCCGCGTACACGGCGTCGATCTGCGCGTACAGCATGTTGTCATAGGTGAGGTTCGTCCCCGAGTCGCGCACCCCGGGGTTCGGCTCGAATAGCACGTATGGCAGCGATATGTTCACGGGGTCCGCCTTGTAGGCGAAGAACGGGTACGCGTTGATCAGGAACGGCGAGCGGAGCTGGGCGAGGAGGTCCAGCAGCGGCACCATGTACTGCGTGAGATCCTCCCGGAACGCGCCGGCCGACGGCGGGTAGCTTTCGGCGAGCACGTCGACGGAATGGGCCGTCGACACGGTCACTTGGCCGTCGAGGCCGAGGTCCACCACTGCCTGGTGGACGGCCTGTATGGCGGGGATGAGGTTCGGCATGGCGGCCGGGTCCTTGCCGGCGAGCACCTCGTTGCCGACGATGATGCAGGTGATGCGGGTGTCCGGGAGGAAGGGCTGCACGCTCTGCGCCACCCAGGCGCGGGCGGTGCCGGCGTCCGACATTTTGACGAGGTCCAAGTTGCTGACGATGAACTCGACGCCCGTGCCGGCGAAGGCCGTGAGCACGGACGGGTCGGCGTCGTAGAGCTTGACCCTGTTGACGTTGAGATCTCGGAGGAGGCCAGACACCTGCGTCGGGGGCGGAAGGTTGTTCGCTATCTGGCCGTAGTTGATGCCGAACTTGAGTGGCGCCGTCGCCGCCCATACAATGCCATTGGCTGAGGTCAGCGTCGGAGCGATACGTCCAAAAGAAACAAGGAGAAAGAAACAAGTTCAGAAGGGCGTAGACGTCGAAGTATTATTTTTCGATTGCGTCTCAAAATGAAAATGTGATTGAATAGTTGTATAGACTTGTAGTAGCTCTTTGCTTCCGTCTTCTAAAAAAAACGTTTTACTTGTTTCAGGAAAAGTTCCTCTATCAAGGTCAACAATCGACAAGAAAATATCCACTAAGAGCATGTCTAACAGGCCCCGTATCACGCGAGCGCCCCGTATAATTCCGGCGGCATACGGGGCGCGGGCCAAAACGGCCGTCTAGCAGGACCCGTATGCCGCCTGGCCCGTAACAAAAATTTACGGGGCCTGCTCCACCGCCCCCTCCGCCCCGTACATATAGAGGGTGAGGGTTCGGGTGGGGGTCCAACCCCCCACCCGCAACCCTAGCTCCGCCGCGCGCCGCCGCCGCATTCGCACTTCCGGCGAGCAATTACGCACGCTTAGCCGCACAATTAGAAGCTCCACCACCGCCATGAGCTCCCCCGACGCCTCCGGCTCCTCCACCGCCCGCTCCAAGCGCCGCCGCGAGCCGGAGACGCTCGAGGAGGCGTGGCGGCTCCATTGCAAGCACTCTGTTGCAGGGAGCCGCCGGAGCGTGTGGAATTACGTCGCGTGGCCGGAGGCAATGCCGGACACGCTGAAGGACTACGCCCCGGGAGGGATTTACTACACCGTCGACCCGCCGCCGCGGCCGATGAGCGGCCGCAAGTTCGAGAAGTGGCTCGCCGAGAGGGAGCTGCTGCAGTCGTGCAAGCGCGGCGGCGACGGCGCTAGCGGCAGCGGAGGAGGACGCGCGGCAGCGGAGGAGGAAGCGCTGCCGGCGACAGAGGAGGAGGAGGAGGCCGCCTTCGCGGCCGCGCTCGAGCTCTCGAAGCAGGAAGCAGAGGCGCGGGCGCGGGCGGAAGCGGAGGAGGAGGCGAAGGCCGTCGCCGACGTCGAGGCCTTCAAGGAGATGGAGGCGAAGGCCGGCCCCGTCGTCTTCCTCGACTAGTTATAGGTTAGATTTCTAGCAGTTCTAGCAGTTCTAGCAGTTCTTGTAATGGTGATCTGAACGAATCAATGAAATCAAGCTTCTTCTTCTCTCCCGCGTAGTTCGAATTTAAATATACGGGGCGGATTTAAGGGGACTGCTAGACGAACTCGAAAAACTGAGCAAAGATTTTCCTAATTTTCCTATACAGGGCCCTCTACACGCGATTTAGAGGGCCAAACTTTACGGGTCCTGTTAGACATGCTCTAAGAACATGCATGAAAATTGGGAGAAAATAGGAGAGTGATTATTTCTGAGTCGATTTTATTTCTTCATCTACATTTACAGTTATTCAACAAAGATTTTTCCACGCCTTTGTAATTACACAAATCTTAATGTTTATAATGCATGGCTTCAGCATCAAGTTAAATATTGTTATTTTTCAGTCGCTTAAGAAATAGCAAAACCGAAAATTAGAAGGAACAAAATCAGTTATCTTGTCGTATAAACTCGTACTGTACTACATTTTTCAGGTAAGAGGTTGTTCTCGGCCGAAAATGTACAAGAACAGTGTTTTTTCGTGATGCACGCAACGATCGGAGGAAAGAAATATCCAATAAAGTGTCAAAATCAAACGTGCATGGTTTCAAACAGGAAGTCACGGGGATGATGTGGAAAATTTATTGTTCCCACAGGGACGATGTGGAGAACTCCTTGCCTTCCCTGTCAAAGACACGTCGGACTGCCGACTGAAAGTAATCTAAGCTAATCCCTAGAAAACGACCTCATATCATATGTATTAATACTAGAAAAACAGTATCTACCATTAACGACAGCTGTTTTACAGTATGATACGGTACGGTAAGTAGGACCTCATTGCCGGGTTTGCAAATTTGACTTTTCGCGTGAATTTTCAAAAACTGCTCAAATGCATTTTTTTTTGTAATAAGACTTGATGATTATATGAGATGGAAGAGAATCAAGCAGAAATGGATTAAAGGAAGCAGTTTTGCGTGTATGGAGTTTTTTTTTAAGATTGTGCATGGAGTTGTTGACATGCAGAACGGGAGCAAAGCCTCTCTTCCGCTGCAGCAAAAGAAGGCAAAACCAAGGCCAAGGGGCAAGGGAGCGGTGCGGTGTGTCTACCTGAGATAAGCGAGAGCAGGAGGAGGCAGCTGAGCCGAAGCGAGGAAGCCGACGACTGAACGGAGAAGAAGAGGAAACGGGCGAAGATCATCCTCCTCTCCATTGGCGCCTCGTCCGTTACTCAATCGCGTCTCTCCTTCCTCCTCCCTTCCCGGCTGTTATGCTCTCATCAAACTAACACGAGCGATCCTCTCTTGTTCTTGTCTGGGGCCGGTCGAGACCGGCTGCCTACCTTTCCCCGCGCATTATATAGGAGCAGTTGCAGGCTTGAGGCGGCAAGCATATCTACTGAGCTACGCAGCTAGCCAGCTACGTTCCAAAATTCTAAGTCCAGATAGATAGGCGAGAACAAAAACATCACCCTCTGAGACGGCTAAGCGACTGATACACATCACATGAATACACGGATGGTATATACGGGCGCGTCGGGCTACTACGCCCCAAAAAAAATGCGAACAGTTGAGCAGAAAAACGGTATCGTTCGGCATCTGTCCTAGTTTTATTTCCGGCCTGACGGTTCAAACTTCAAAGCGCCGTCCGTGCTCTGTTTCTGAATACTTCAAAGTTCAGAGTTCAGAGAAGTCGAAAGCCACGGCCCACAGATGGAAGTGAACGGAGACGGAACGGTGGAAAACTGCTGAGATTCAGCGCGCACGCGCGTAGGAGCGGAGCCGCCGTCGGCTGCGCGTGGACGACGACACGTCGACACGCCGGTGAGAGTGGATGAACAATATTAAAGCATCCACGCCAGCACGACACAACAGATAGCTAAGGGAACTTCATGATCTCAGACAGAACCGGCCTACGCTGTCCTTGGAGATATAGTCCGTGTCACTTGCCTCCCGCAAAATTTCATTTTCTACTAGGGGGGATGCCAATTTTCCTTTTGCACGTACAAGAAACAGGATTAATATAGTACGGAGTAGCATAATAATTTCCCTGGATGAAAACGGTGTGAACGGACCCTGCTGTCCATATGTTGCTAAAAAACCAGGAGCTGCACTTAGGTGTGGAAGTATCCATGTTTGTACTTTGAAAAGAACAACTGACGCATCTTCCATGGTCAAGATGATGGAAGTTAGGCCCATCATATGTTGTTCAATTTGAAGCGTCTCTACCGATTGGTTGTCTCATTTGGTTCATATTTAGACAAATGGAAGTCATCTATTTGTGAACGGAGGGAGTAACAGGTAACCAACGGTCATGTAACTAGCTACGTACTATGTAGAATTTTCCTTGCTTGAATGGAGGATGTGCACCATTTGATTACAACTATTGCATAAGAGTAAAGTTTTGACTTTGCTTCGGCGTTCTGCTGGGCGGCAGCAAACTGAGAAAATCGAACTTGGCTTATCCATGATAATTTTCAAAACCAGAGACTTGTCGCTGCATCTAACAAAATGGAAGTAAATAGGAGTAGTAAATTATTGCCTGCTGCTATATATTATGTGTGCATCCTAAGAAGGAAACTCCATCTAGGAGTAGTGATTTAGGCTCATGTACAAGTACTGTACAAGCAGTTCATCAGAATAGTTTCAGTTAGTAGCTTAATTGAAACACAGAGCATTAGTACAGCCACTTTAGACAGTTAAGCTAAAGAAAAATGAGATATGGAGAGTGCAGAAACAATCAAATCGACATCTTAAGTACCACAGCAGCCTTCTTATATATAACTGAAAACAACAAAAATAAAGGCCATACCTTGTTCTCAAGTCTAGTCTCTGAAATTCATCGTTTCACAGTTTCACACTTCTACGAAGCTATGCAGTTATCGAAATAAAACCAAAAGTTCAGACTTCAAAACTCGAGACGTCAAAGATATTTAAACAGTATGCAACAGAGGAACGGCCAAATAATTCCTACTAGAAGCGACCCACAAGTAGAACAAAGTTTTCAAGTGTTCCAACAGTGTGCGGCTGTTGGAGTTGCTGTGATCTGAACAAACACAGTTTCAGTTGATAAACCATTTTACATCAATTATTCTCATAACTCATATAGCACGATCTCACCAAAAGACCAAACTAATTGCCAGGAAGAAATGCCCACCTAGGCATCTCTAGATAACAGGAAGGTAGTGATTTAGGGCTTATGTACAAGTACAGGCAGTTCATGAGAACCGTTTCAGTTAGTAGCTTAATGGAAACACAGAGCATGAGTAGAGGCACTTAATACTGAACCACTGTGTTAAGTGAACAGTTCAATATTCACTTAGACCAGAACTGGTGAGAACAGTTAAGCTAAGCTAAAGAAAAATGAGAAACGGAGAGGGCAGATACAATCAAATCGACATCTAAGTACCACAGCAGCCTTGTTATATATAACTGAAAACAACAAAAATAAAGGCCATACCTTGTTCTCAAGTCTAGTCTCTGAAATTCATCGTTTCACACTTCTATGAAGCTATATGTATGTAGTTATCTAACAAAAACCAAAAGTTCAGACTTCAAAACTCCGGACGACACATTCAAGATATTTAAACAGTAGCAACAGAGAGGAACGGCCAAAATAATTCCTACAAGAAGTGACCCACAAGCAGAACAAAGTTTTCAAGTGTTACAACAGTGTGCAGCTGTTGGGAGTTACTCTGATCTGAACAAACACAGTTTCAACTGATAAACCATTTTACATCAATTATTCTCTTGACTCATATAGCACGATCTCATCAAAAGACCAAACTAATTGCCAGGAAGATATGCCCACCTAGGCATCTCTAGATAACAGGAAGGTAACCGAACAATGAATCCACCCCGATAATTGCGCCACAGAAGCAGTATAAGTGAAGCCAACTAGTAGAGTTCTTCCTCCTGGTGGGTGTGAATGACGCAGTCCGCCTTGGGGTATGAAATGCAGGTCAGCAGATACCCCTCGCCCATCTGGTTCTCGTCGAGGAAGGAGCCCTCCGACTGATCGACTTCCCCAGCCGTCATCTTGCCCGCGCACGTGGAGCAGGATCCGGCGCGGCAAGAGAACGGCAGCTCCACCCCGGCGTTCTCAGCCGACTCGAGAATGTAGGTGTCGTCGGGAGCCTCAAACTCGTGCTCTTCTCCTTCTGGGGTTATGAGCTTCACCTTGTGCACGGCGGATACCCTGAACCTGTTCGAGATCCTTAGCCCTGACGACAGGTTTGATGCTTGCTTCGCGTAACCGAGGAAGGAAGGGCTCCTGGTCGCGGCGGGAGCGATGGCCTGGAGATCAGTCCCGGATTTTGCGAAGTGCACTCCTGGAGCGGTGGCGGTTGACATCTTGCTGGATGCTGATTCTGCGGGAAGCAAAAGATTATGTCAAATAGAGCGTAAAGGTATTACACATTCATAGTTATCATTTCCTTGTAACCAGTATTCTCTATATGATGACTAATACTTGTATCTATAAAGCTTAAGGGTGCTCTGATCCATTTGGCCATTTCCTTTCCTCTGAATATTTTTGACCATTTCTCGTACGGAACATCCACGAGTCCTGTGGGACTCGACATAAAAATCACTCGTCCTAGCGCATACAGGTTCAAAACTAGGAGTGACTATTAGCCCGTAAACTTAGCAAGTGGACGCCCATGTACAGAATCCTGTTCTGGCCCTACAGTTCTCCGTGACGTGGACAGCAGTACAGCAGTACGGGCAGAATCTATCGAGCAGGCTCAGATCCGACAAGCGCGCCGGCCGCCGGCTCGCCGCGACGCGAGCCTAGAACCGGTGCGCATCACCCTCGGCAACCACTAGACCAAGGCGATCCACGGCTACAATCACACTCTCACGAAATACCTCGCCGTAGCCGAGCGGGGCGGGGCGGGGCGCGCGCGTGATCAATCAAGGAAGCGAAGAAGGTGGCGGATCGGCGAGGACGTACCTGGACGGTCGGCAGGGGCGGCGCGGGGTTGATCTCCCAGGCGACGCGAGTCGAAGGCCGGTTGGACTTTGGGATCGAGGGCGGAGGGGAGGGTGGTGACTGGTGAGGTGGCTAGCACGCGCGGCGCCTTATTAATAGGGGCACCCCGGCTTATGTCCGGCTCTCGGTGGCCCTGGCCGGGGCACACGCCTCTTCTTTGCGTTGGGCCGTGGGTCGCCTCGCCGCGGCTGGCTGCTTGGGCGAAAGGCCGGTGTGGAGTACCCAACTTCTGTGCCAAGACGACCAGCGCAATTATTCCTCTCCTTTCGAGGATCAATGGCCTCCTGAGCGATTAGTTTAGTTTACGGAGTGATGGACGTTTCGATTAGCGGCCACCTGCTGTGCGACGCGTCCCTTGATAGGGCTCAGGGGTCGGAATCTGCACGGGGTAGGACCTGCTGACACCAGGGACCCACGAGTAGACGACAAATGATCCCACTCAGAAAGGAGAAGCGAAAGGCGCCTCCAGCAAACAAATGCAAACTCATCCATCCTCGTTCAATGTACACGCATCTGATACGAGTCAAAATCACACCAGGAATAACATAACATAAAGAGTTCAAGCTCCATAAGCAAGCAGAATTAAGCCCCAGACAGAGACAGTCATTACGAACAAGTACAAGTGGACTTTTCATTCTGGGAGAATATATTAACAGGAGTCGCTGCTACAATCAGTAAATCTTGATTATGCCACAACCATGGAGAAATACAGCACATAATGGCGTGGTAGTTTTGGAGCCGATAAATTGAGTACTCCCTCTGTCGTCTTTGAATACAAGGCCACTTCATATTTTGGGTTCAACTTCAACTATTATTTTTACCAACAATATGCGAGTTATGCAACAAAAATGTCACCGGATTGACAGTTGAAACAAGTTTCCGATGATATACTTTTGTTGATGTATAACTCCTGATATTTTGTTGATCAAATTATTAGTCAAAGTGAAGCACGAAATACAAAGTGGCCTTGATAACATAGACTGAGGGAGTATTGGCGGAAAACCACAGCACGCTCCCATGCTGGGTGGGTCACGCTGCGGAGCAGCCAACCACAGCTATCAGCTGCACAAAAAACGTCGGCAAGCCTCTGTCTGGATCATGTGGCGATCCAAAGCGTATGGTCTCCTTCTTCAATCTTCATCAGGAGCTTATCACACACATTGAATGGTGGGGTGGTTGAACACAAGGGCATTCCCAGCACGCCAACTGATACATACATAGGGACTACTGGTTGCAGTCACCTGGCATGCAGAACCAGCAAGCCTGCAAAATGGACAAAATCGCCTCAGCGGAAGCAACAAAAGACACATCTTATGGAGAATACTATCTTGGTTTGATGTGGGTAATGAACTTCTGCCATCAAGTTACAGAAATATGATACAGGACATAAGATATCTGAGCGGTAACAAACTAGTAACAATGTACATTGCTTACAAATCATCTCGTAATCATGGACAATTTGGGCCCATCTTTGTATCGTCTTAATTCAAACAGTGCGGCTTATCTTCTGTGTTGTCTTAATTGAGATGATGAAATGGTAAGAGTGAAAGTCGATAATGTTGAAGAGGTTAAGACCCTGGTGCTTTTAATCCCAGTATTCAGCAGCTCATTATTTGTAACAGAACATAATGCATAGCAAGAAAAGAAAAATGTGTAAACCAAAGAACCACCAAAGCTGTTCCATTTCTACGTTTTCAGATTTCGAAGTTACGACTTGGAAATATAGTGCGCTTACATGAATCAAATATCTGTTTGTTCGAAGGGATATGTTTAATCATCAGATTTGAGTGCTTAAAAAGGGATGTATCATTGTCGTATGGCACACAAAAACTCACCAATAATAGCTAGTAAAACTAGTAGTGATGTCGCTATAACAACTTGAGGATTATTGTAGTCAGATCTACCTAATCTCCTCTTGATTAGCTCAGGCCAGCAATACCTAGCCTGCAGGGAGTAACAACAGAAGGCCATTAAAGGGAAAATTAATATACTGTGAGATTCTTTCAAAAACTTAACAACCTAAAACAATGCCCTATGAACTGCAACATGTAAACTAACAGAAAACAAGGCAGCTGATAGCATACCCTTCCTGATGTACGTAGACTGAACGAAGGTAATATATTTCCATTTCTCAAGCCATCCATAACTTCTCCATCTTTCCTCCTCTTTGTGAAGCTCTCCCGACCTCTCTTTGTAAACCATAAGTTTTTCATTAAACTACGGCACTGCCTGCTCAGTTTGTTCTTGTAACGATGGCTCCTACCTACTGAATCATCAGTATCCAAACTGCTTTCATTATGATCTCTTTCGCATGCACTTCCTCCACTTGAACATTGCAGTTTGGATGCTCCTTCCAGATCATTTCCTGAATATCTGAATTCACGCGATGTATGTTCTTGAGAAGAATGATAACCATTCACCATAGGCACACTATCGATCTTAAGTTCAGTAATTTCATCTGTATCAGTGGAGTAATATGCACGGCTATCATTTTTGCTACCAGAAAGAAAAGATGCCAGGCCATCTTCATCGTGTTCACTTGAATATGGATATTTCGGAGTTCTACTGAAATCTGTCCTCAGATTCTTCAAGCTTTCTTCCACCTCAGAAATTTGCTCAGCTAAAGCTCTAATGAATTGCCTAAATTTTAAGATTGCATTTTGCCTTGAATTTGACTTATCAGAAAATGCTGCTGCATTAACCTCCCTCTCAAATTGCTCCAACTGTCAGAATTAAGAAAATAAGTCTTAGAGGAAATGCAGACAAAAACAGACAACACAGAAACATGGATAAATAGACTAGCACGGTCAAACTATGTGGACCTGCCACTTGGTAGTTCCTAGAGCAGTAATCACATCTCTCTCATACTGTATCGGTGCATGAAGTTTTGCATCTGAAGTATCGTCTTGTACAACTTTCTTTTCATGCAAAAGCAAGCGGTAGACACCCTCCATCCTGTACAGCAACCCAAAAGTAAATACAAGTAGCACAGTCAGCAAGCGGCAATCCTTGCTGCAAAAAATCTTTCATAACCTCTATGACAGCACAAGAACTCTTGTATAATACTGCACAATTTGGGGCAAGCATTCAGAAAACAGTACTTTTCGCTAGAAGAAAAACAACATATTTTTAAATACAATTAATGGTTATATTTGTGTAATGGACAGTGCTTGCAGGGTACGAAAAACATATGGAGAAAGAAGTAGTGCTTCTCAAGAGAAATCCCAAATGTAGTACTCCCTCCTACCCATATTAATTGTCGCTGATTTAGTACAAGTAGAAAACATTGCTCAGCCTCGTAACAGTTGAGACGCATTCTGATGCTTAGTCTGTACCACATTAGCAAAAGCTGTTTTGGCTTTTGTCATAAGGTAAGCTATGGTCGAAACAAGGACTTGCGCCAGAACCTTATTTGGCACTAAGCTGCTGTAGGTGCATGCATCCAACCTATAATAAACGAGACATTGTAGCTAGCTACCTGCCAGAGAGCCTGTAATTTCTCATTTAAGGCAGCTATGACACTTTGTGAATTCACCAAAAAAAATATGGGACCTAGCTTATTGGTCCTAAATTCCAACCCTCGTAAGTAGAATTTACATGGACATAGAAAATTACAGCAAGAGATTCCAGGGTTCCGGAACTGGCACCACGTAATCCTAACAATGCGCCATCAAATCTCGGGAGGTAAGAAACCAAAGCTACGCGCAGAATTCCAACAAGCAGCACATCGAGAAAAAAAAAAAACGGGAGGAGCACAAAAAAATCCCGTACCTGTCGGCGGAATCCTGCACGCACTCCGCCGCGGGGAAGAGCGGATCCGACTCCCACCGCCCGAATCCCTCCGCCATGGAGCGTGATCCCGGTCCGCGGCAGCGAACGCCCCGAAGCAGGATTCGATCAAAATCCGCGGAAGCGGGAAAGGGCGAGGAAGAAGACGAACACGCAGGCGTGCGCTGGAGCGCGAAGGGAAATTTTCCGGTTGGTGGCGTGGTGGATTCCTCCTGGTTCTGGACTCGTTTCCGTTTGTGTTCCTCCTGTCTCCTTCCCTTTCCTCTTTCGCGCAGGTGCGGCCCTCTGGTTGGTGGAACTTTGCAGATGAGTCCACGTTTTAGTCTAAAATCGTGCGCTCGGGCTCGGCATGATCAACGCGAGGTACGCATGATGCGCGCGTAGTTGCACCGTAAAATAGGCACCTACCTCGACCCGATCACACCATGTGATCCACGAATCAGTCCCAAAAAGACACCTCATGGAACGAATAAACATGGCGAGACAGAACGGCACCTCATGATTTGCTCTCTCTGAATGCACAATAAGACATCTCATGGAACAAATAAACATGGCGAGACAGAACGGCACCTCATGATTTGCAGTATCTTGGGAAAATTTATAATTTGCCACACTTTTCTCAAATCCTTTATTATTTGCCACATTGACCACCACATGTCAGTGACACATCTTGTGGCAAATAATAAAAGTAAAAAGAAAAGTGTGGCAAATTGTAAAATCCCCCCAGTATCTTGGTTGACAGTTGGAAGATGGAGAAGGAACAGAGATTCACAGGTGCTCACATTATGGTAGAGATGAAGGATGTGTGCAACTCTTTCCAGGAGGTCGAGCTTCTTTATATTGGTCGTGATACATACAAAGCGGCGCATTTGTGTGCCAAGGAGGCTAGCGTAGTTAGTTTTAATCGCTTTGATGTAATTCCTGGATTCCTATCTGATGTAGTTCAGACCGAGTGTAACCGCTGTCCCGTTTAATAAAGTAGTGGATTACGATAAAAAATAAAAAAAGAATGCACAATAAGACAGACAAGATCGATGCTCAATACTGAAGGCATGCCTGTTTAGAACACAGGAATCTGCTAAATTTCCTGCCTGATCGAGAAAAAAATCCTGTTTCCTAGAATCGGCGTCCTATAGTTGCACGATGACAAGACACAACTCAGATCAGATGTACTGTAGTCCTATATTACCTAAAGCTTGCAAAGAAACAAAACAAAAAAAGAAAGACGCACGTAGGTTGCTACAAATAGAGTTGTCCGTGAAAAGCAACAAGCTAAAACTGCTGGGATTCTCTAGCCTCTCGAAAACCCTGAACGCCCTTTCCTCTGTAGGAACTCCGGAATCTGCAGCTTTGGGCCTTCGTCCTGAGAGGAGGAAGAAAATCGGGCGTTGCGACCACGGTTGCTGTCGACTCCAGCCTGAGCATCCAGAATTTGCATCAGAATAGCAGAAGCACAAATGAGCAGGAAGTTGGCCAAACGGTGCAAGAGGATGTACCTGTGTGGATCGGCCTTCACCTTCCTCCTGGCGCTTGAATCCAGTTGCAATCAAAGTTATGCTCACCTGAAGAGAGAGATCATGTCATTGGAAGATATGGCTTACATGATAAAACTAGCTTTTTATCGATCTGGATAAGACCACAGTTGTTATGCGCACAATCATGCTGACAAAAGGAGAGGGGGGGGGGGGTACCTGGCCAGTATATGATGGGTCTATAACAGAGCCGAAAATCAGATTTGCACCAGGATCAACAAGATCATATATCACTTCAGCTGCTGCATTCACCTAAAATAGGATCACCAGTTTGGGTTCAGGCCAAATGTAATTCAAAGAAACCATTCGACAATTTAGTGATTATCTTCCATGTAGATAGTTAGCGGCCCAATGCAATCTCATTGTTAGAGGTATAAGGCCAGAATCAGAAATAAGGTCTTCTAAATTAACTTGGCTGTCAGAGTTATCCGTCAAAAACTCATAATCTTAAGTTCTAAACTAAAATGCGAAAATTGTAAAGTCAACCTATATAGCTAAGATCATGAACATGATGATACCTCTGTCAATGTTAGGTCAGTCCCTCCAGTGATATTCCACACGATTCCTGTTGCTCTTTCAATACCGATATCAAGTAGAGGAGACTGTATGGCATTGAGTGCAGCATCTCTTGCTCGTGTCTTGCCTATAAACAGGCAAACAGAAACAGCAGGTCAATAAGGGGAAGGGGAAGAGGTTGGTGTGATTGTGGGCATTCTCTGATATTTGAAAATGCAAACTCAGTATGATAGGAATCAATATAACTGCATTAAACCGCACCATATCTAAAAATGTGTAGTACACCTTTACTGGTGTATAAAAATAGTGGAAGTTGTGGTTGGTTACATAATTTATTCAAATAAAATTAAGAGATTCAAACTATATTCCACTTAAGTTGTTCCATAAACAAGTATTATATTATATGAACGCAGACATATGCATATATCATCTGATGGTAAACAAATATAGCCCCCTGAAATTTAACCTGTTGCTGTCCCAATCCCCATCAAAGATGAACCTGCATCTGACATAACCGACCGTACGTCAGCAAAGTCAACGTTGACCAAACCTGGCACCTGCAAGCAAAAAGGCAGTGAATCACATGTTTAGATGCAAATATCAGGTAACTGTAGTCTGGACGAATATGTTGACAAGTACAGGCTGAAAATGTATGAATTTTGGCGCCAATTACTTGGCATCAAATGGCATGAAAAGCAGACAGGAAACAAGGAACTAGGAGCAGTACTAAGAAAATGGCATGCCAGGCAGACTGAAATTGCGTAAAAAGGATAGCTAGAAGGAATCAAAGAAGTGACTGCAAAGTGAACAACAACATTCTAATTTTATTTTGCTGCAGCTAACTGGATATGGACAGTGGTCAAAATTAAGAAATGGTGTTGTAGTTTGGATATTTTTAGGAGGGTCAATGTTAATCTATAATTATGCAATGTTGTAGTTTGGATATAACATACGTGCATCAGGAAAGAACTAAGACTCGGGACCAAAAAATAATTCAAACCCTCTGTGGTGAAAAGGTAATGCTTTTGAAAGACAAAAATGGTTTACAGGGATATGGCCATGGGAGCTTGTTGATGCATGAATGTGAACCAACATTTGTTTCCTGAAGACATCACACATGCCACTTTTTCAAAATCATACTCGACAACTGTAAAATAGCTAATGTTGGGTCTAGCATATTGACTTACAGTGATGATATCTGAGATTCCACGGACACCTTGCCGGAGAATATCATCTGCCAAATTGAATGCTTCTGTCACAGGAGTATTTGGAGAAACAGCAGTCAGTAACTTGTCATTTGGGATTACAATCAGTGTATCCACATTGCTTCTTAAGGCCGCAATTCCTTCTTGTGCCTGAAGTGCCCGCCTTCTTCCCTCAAATGAAAAGGGAGTCGTCACAATTCCGACAGTTAATATACCCATAGACTTTGCTATCCCTGCTATAACAGGTGCCCCGCCAGTGCCTGTTCCCCCGCCCATTCCAGCCTGCAAAATGAATATAAGGGTTCAAAGGCAGCTACTAGAGCATATCGATTATCATATTCCTTTCAATCAAAGCACAGAAATGGTTATATTTGTGTCACAAATTAGATCAATTCCTATGTGTTAAATCTATATAAACTGGATGCCAGGAAAGTGCTCTATTCACTGATTTTACATCAATTAAGCATAATTTGCACGAGCAGCAAGACTTACTGTCACAAAAACCATATCAGCACCAGCAACTGCCTGTTCTACCAACTCCTGGCTTTCCTTGGCTGCATTCATGCCGATTTCTGGGTTCCCACCGGCACCAAGACCTCGTGTCAGTTCCTGGCCAATCGGTAGCCTGTTTGCAGGATCAATGGGCGACATCCTCATAGCCTGGAAATCAGTATTCACAATCCAGAATTCCACCCCTTTCATGGAGCTCTCAATCATCCTGTTCACGGCATTGGAGCCGGCACCTCCAACCCCAATGACTTTAATCCGGGGCTCGTTGTAGCGGTACGTGATAGAAGGGTCTGGTAAGGTTTCAGTGGCTTTTCCAATACCCAGCTCCTTGCTCGGGGCAGCAACCGCGCCATTACCCTCTCCATAAAGCATCGAGATCTCGGGGTGGAGGTCGTACATGGTATCCTTGGCGGTGCGGCGTGGCCCGGACTGTCGCGGGTTTGCGGAGCACTCGAATCGACCAGGGCAAGCAGAAAATCGCTTCTTTCTCTGGAAATGCATCGCGCTGACACCAAGAAATGGCTTCCCGGCAAGCGGTGGATCCAGATGGTGCGCCGGGGGGTGTGCACCGGCACACCCAAAACCTGTGGAGAAGCTCATACCTCGAAACCCAGTGTCCAAGATCGCGAACTGGGTGGAGATGGCGGGGACGAGATGAGGTAGAGCGGGGCGGCGATGGAGGTCACCCGCGTGAGAGGAGGACGGCGCGGCAGTAGGCCGGCAGCTCTAGGGCACGAGCCGCCTTTGGGTAGGTCAGAGGAGCAAAGGTGATGGTGGTGGAGAGGAATTTTTTTTTTCTTGCAAACGGACTGGCCGCAGCCTGCGGAGGCGATGGGATTTGATGGTTCAGATCTGGGCAGGAAGCGTGGACGGAGAGCACAATTTTTCGAATGTACCAAAAGAAATTATGTTTACCGAGTCCCGGTCACGGACCAATTATATTTCGGGGCGGATTTCTGATTGGTTGACGATGGATGAGTCAAAATGGCTTGTAAGAAAACTAGCAAATTGCCCGTGCGTTGCTACGGGTGATAATTTATCTATCAATAATTTATATTTTGTTCTACTTGGTAGGTGAATTACTGTGTGATTTATGGTAGGGAAAAAATAATGTACATTAGGACAATTAATTTGTGGTATGGAAAAAAAAGAATGTAAAACGTGATGTAAAAGAAAATTGTTCTACTTCTATGTTTACGCTAGTGTAGGTTACCAAATACTTGCAGACCAATAAACTTCAAATTTATCGTGTTGAGTGTGGTGCATGTGCTTCTTAACCTTGATAGAAACTAAAAAGCGATTATATTGACATGGTGGTATGACGGTAATGACAGTTAGTTGATGTCAGTGACATAATAGTTTCGGATGCCTACATAATCAAGATGCCTACAAACCTCAAGCATGTTAAAAGCTCCCTGATATTTTTCTTTTGGAAGCTGAAGAAAATCAACATCAAAGTTAGTTAGAAGAACTTATTTCGGATGATGATTTTAGGAGAGCTCAACTTACTGACTGAATAAATAAAAGATAGGAAGGAATAGATATGCATTACAAACTCCAAGAGCCAGACCATTATCACATATCTTAGTTAATAAATTGAAATCAGTTTTGGGGATGCAACTAAAGAATAGCAGATTCTTCAGAGATATATACAGGGAGATGCAACTGAAGACCAAAAACCAAAAACGATGGACATAACATCCCCGATAGTAATAAGATCGGCAACCAAGTGACATGATGACCAGAAACAATGGACTATGAACCATTTCATTGCCTGACCAAGCATCGTTATCATCAGATCAAATCGTCTAAGCCCGCGAGACCAGTTTAATTATTAGCCACATGGAATTAACTCCCCCGTGATTCTCAATTTCAAAAAAAAAACTCCCCCGTGATTCTCGCCGTCAGCGACGACAGTAAGGCACCTGCAGTACCTACATGTCACAACATTAGTCTGTAAACCTAAACTATTGACTTCTCCGACGCCATCGCCTTGCCGCCACTCTTGCTCCCGCCCAAGTCGCATTCGCGCCGACCTGCTTCTAGGTGCCGTCCCAGTTCGCCATATCCCTGTCCTACTGGATCGGAGTCACCACCTCGCAGCCGTCCATGACGTAGCTGCTGGGAGCCGACGGTTGCAAAGGGAGTGTGAGAGCCCGCGAGAGAAGATATTTAAAGGTCCATCATCACCAGTACCATCCATGTGACCTGCACCACCAGTACTTTAAAGGTCCCCACAATGCAGCTGTCAAAGCGCGCAATGTTAAGGCCACAACGATCATCCATTGAACAATTAAACTGGTTTATTCTTGCAGACAAGAAGTAACTGGATGCAATCAATAGACAAGTTACTGAACTCGGCAATTGCAAGAAAAACAGAATAACATAGCCGCATGTTCAAAAGAAAAATCATGAAGTAACGAATGAGGCGAAGCTAGCAGTAGGATATGTACAACAGGGAAGGCACAACAAAGGGCCATCTTTGGGCGGTTTTATTGGTGGACACAAAGCTCTGTACCATGGTTTCTATTAATTTTACTTATATCTCCTTTCCTTTAAGGCAAAGGCAACATCCAAGTCTCTAAAGTAAAATCTTATAGGAACAAACATGCATAAATCAATTTACATGACATAACAGATCAGTCAAATAGTACGACATTGCAGTATGCAAGTTAATCAATCAGGATCCAAGGTTTCCCAAAAGAAGCAACACATCATTACTATTTCAGATCGGTACCATAACATACTTAACATAATTCAGGGATTTCTGTTCAGTACTAACAGAGCGAACTACAAACAATGCAATCTAAGATGAGGTGAACAAAGATGCAGAAGATAAGGGAGTTTATAGCGAGGCATGGATAATCAATGAGACAGGGTGATGAATTGATACCTTAAAGAGCATAAATGGCAGGGGAAGGCAAGATCTGCAGCAAAGAGAACCTTAAAAGCATCAGTGGCAGGCACAACAATGAAAAATCAAAGTGGCGAGAGACAAAAATTGATTCAGCCAGATTTATGTCCATGACATCTTCTAGTCTTATTCAATGGAGCTGCTCCTTCATTGTGAGCTACTCCCATCTGCTACCTGGAGCCTCCCACATCTACCTATCTTCTCATCACGCACCACCAAGACCGCTACCCACATGAAAAGGTACACAAATCTATCAATCAGATTAACTTTACCCAGCTAAACAATACGCAATAGTACCTAGAAATCTAAAAATAACTATCCACACAGATATATTCATGACATAATCACTGATTGTGAGAAGCTTGTTTTCACAAAGGGTTGCACATGGATAAATGTATAAAACCTGGAGTGCATATAAAGCCTCTCTAGATCAAACTCTTTTCTCATGATTATTCTTATTCTCAAACGAAAGAAACGACCCTCATGCCATAATTGGGAAGCCTACCGGGTTAAATGGTCCATCAAATATAAGGAAGCCAAGAAACATCATTAGCCCACACTCAAATCAGGATTGAAATAGCCATTTATGAAGAAATGACTATTCGGCCACACCACTTAACTAAAGTGTAAAATTGGTATATGTACTGCAATTCTTATTCAAGAACATGTACAGTAGAAATTATTATGATTCGTAGAAAAGATCTAATAAAAGGGTTACTCACCTCAGGCTTGCTGGCCCATTTTGGTGAAACGCATTGATGTTGAATAGCCCATTTAAGGTTAGCTCTCAGTAATGAAGGTCAAGCATAATCTGTGATCTGTGATATCCCAGAATAAAATCATTAATTTTCCAAACATTCGAATTACCTAAGGGAGGTGGTAGGGTGTGAGAACACACCTGCAGCATGCATCAAACCAGAAGAGAAAATATTGTATTATAGAGGTAGCCATAGTTTTTTTGAAGTGCCAACTTGAAAATGATTTCCTTGTGGGCCATCGAATGTCAGTTAACAAATCCGAATACTCAATCACAAGGCACTTGCACTGTATCCGCTAGCTTATCCCTGAAATGATCAATAGTTAAATAATTGGAGTACTTCTATGAATAAAATAGGAAATAACATAGTTAAGTGGGAAATGGCAAATCGACAATAGACTAAATCATATGTTTCAATCGCATTCCGCGTAAAAACTAAACAACAAAACAATCATTTGTTATCTTACCTGATTTGCGACGCGGAAGTATGCAAATGCCGATACAATTATCTCAGTAGTTCCTCCAGCGCCTAATATCTGAAAAAATAATCATAAAACTGAGTTTGAACGCAAACTCCAGTGGTGAAATATAAAGTGTAGCACATGGGGGAGAAAATCTTACAAGCTTTACACAACGTGAACTCTTAGAAATCTGGCTGAATTGTGAGAGCCCTTTTTGGTCAAATCGAACAAAGGCAGAGGCAGGGGACCAACTCCAAGCATCACATCAATCTGAATTGTGATGGCCCCAAGATGTGAACCAAAAACTATCCTTTCTCACCTTATATCAACCTAGAACAGATTTGTGCAGTGTTAAAGTATTGCACTGTGATTAAGTCCTACTCCCTCCGTTCAACAATAGATGACTTGCATTTGTCTATATATCGATGTATCTAAAACTAAAACATGTCTAGATACATCCATATATAGAAAAAGGGAAGTCATCTATTGTTGAACGGAGGGAGTACATGTGTTACACTATTGGTACTGACGAAAGGGGATTAAACGGGAGGCACATAAAAATGTGAGGAGAGGGGTGAGAGGAAGAGGGGAATCTAGGAGCACCTGATCCCGCCTGGGCTGGTGAGGACGGAGGTGCCGACGAGGCGGCCTACACCGGTGGGGTCGGAGCCTCGGAGGTGCCGCGAAGGTAGCCTGGTTTGTGGGGAGGGATGAGCCGACGCCGAGTGTTGGGCGCAGGTGCAGCGGCGGGAGAGGCCGTCCCTGCTGCCTCATGCCTTCTAGGTCGAGCAGGCATTGGGAGCCCCGAGGAGACAAGCGACGGTGGAAGCCCTAGCTGCGAGTCGGGGGCGATTTCAATGGAGGGTCGTACGTGGTGAAGTTCCGTGTGGGGATTGGGCTGGCCGGGGAGAGAAGCGGCACTGGAGAGAATGGTGGCGGCGGCGGTCGCGTGCGTGAGGAAGAGAAGAGTAGGCGGCTGCGTTCCGGAAGAGGGATTCACGGACGTGGGAAACGGGATTTTTGGCAAGAATTTTGTGTGGTGACTGACGAAGCGTTTCGCTATTGGAAGTTGGACGAAGCACTTCGTTCCACGGACGACAGAACAAAATATTCTTTTTAGGTAGTAGAGATAGAGATAGAGATTTGGTTTGGACTGGAGCGGGTCGACGGAATAAAAGGTTTGGTGCGGTGTGGGTGCGGTTCCAAATTGCAAGCACAGAAACGGCCCGAACCCGTGGGTGAACCCGTGATGACACCTGCATTTCATCCACGAAGACAACCTACAAAGTCCGCTAAAAAAAACCCAAACAGAGAGTCCGTTGTTGTAGGGTTCTGCCAATGACCTCGCCAAGCTGCACCTGTTGTCGGCGCAGACGCCGCCGGCGGAGACCTGTCAGGCCACACGAAGAACGTTTCGTTCATGGATGCCGTTCCCGGGTTGCGTTCCCGTCGAAGTGGGTGACGACTTTGTTGCTGGCAGCGGCGGCGCCCCCGCCGGAGACCTGCCAGGCCACACGAAGAACGTTTTGTCCATGGATGCCATTCCCGGGCTATGTTCCCGTCGAAGTGGGTGACGCCTTGGTTGCTGGAGGCGCCGTCCCTGCACTACCTTAAGGGTGACTGCAGAACGGCCTTGCCGCCGTCGCCGCCAGTGTGTCGTCTCACATTTGCACCAACACAAGCGTCGGCTATGTCTGTCTACTCCACTGATGTTGCCCGGCCTCCGCATGCTCGTTGTCCCTCGCCGAGCCCGCTGCGCCGCTTGTGGCAACGCTGTGTGGCTCCTACATCCTCGTCGGCGTCAGCACGTCTCCGCCGGTGTGCCAGCCCTGTTCGTCACCGTGTCACACGTTTGCCCCAACACAGGAGCCGGCTCTGTCTGCTTCCTCCATTGGTGTTGCCTGGCCTCCGCATGCTCGTTGTTCCTCGCCAAGCCCGTCACGCCGCTTGTGGCAACGCCGTGCAGCTCCTACGTCCTCGCCAACGTCAGCATGTCCACGCACTTTAACTCCCGTTGCAACGCTCGGCAGGTGCAACGTCGTGATCATGCCGGCCTCCTCGGACGGCACGTGCAAGCTTTAGAGCATTGCGTGGGGCTCCCTGATCGTCTCTACCGCGGAGCTTGAAGTGTTCGCAGTTGGCTGATTTTCTAGCTACTGATCCTTCACTCCCTCCCTTGTTGTTACGGTTCCCAACCTCCCATGCTCCCGGAGTACTATTTTGGTTCCCCAAGTGGGCTGTACGTGGGGTGTAAAATGGTTTCAAACCACAAACAGTAGATAGATTGGTGCGGTTAGGGGTAAAGAGGATTGCGGGGCGATGCGGGTTGGTTACCTGTGATTAATTAACGGGGTGGTTTGGTGTGGCGTTGAGGTACTTTGCATGCTGGGCTGGCGTGGCTTTGGTGCGGTTCTTGCACCATTCCCAGCGTGAGACCAATTTGTACAGATATTATGAACATAAACATTAAAATCTAAAATACATCCATATTTAGATAAATGAAAGCTACGTATTTTTGAACGGAAGAAGTAGATCATGGATACTAGGTGCAGCTGGCTAGAACCGGTGGCACGAGATTTGTTTAACATGATTGCATGCTTGTTGTCTTTTTTAGATGGTTGATTCATGTATCGACCTTGTCTGACTTGTGAATTGTACGTTTCTGCCTAATACTTTGCAATCTATCTATATCTATACCTAATAATAAAGTGAGCAACGCTTCTCTCTTGGTATGTCTCTTTGGGCTTTAGGCATTGAAATCTCCATCGATCCATCTCCAGTACTCTATCAGTACTCTATCTTCACTTGCTAACCATCGTCGGAAAGTACAGGCCGCACATACCGGCTGCCAGGGCACTCGCCCGGCATTGCCTGAGGCCTTGTTTACCTCTCTTGTATTTGTTGGGTTGGGAAGTTTGAGGTTGGAGGGGGATTCGGTGTTCACCAAATCCCCTCAAATATTCTTCCCCACAATACACTAGTATGGGGTAGAGTTTTCAATCTAGACAAAAGTGAGGTGGTTGATGGGGTATTTATGGAGATTATCTTATCCAAAACCGGAGTAGTAAACAAACTAGTGGGGATTTTTCGGGATTCGATAAAATCCCCTATGTTCTAGAAGTAAACAAGGCCTGAAAGTGGAGGCTCCTTCCATCTCTGAATCCTCTGGGTTCCTCACGCGGGAACTGTGATGAAACTTTGTGCGAGCCATCATCACGTCCACCACTGCGGTCATCTATTACACTAGGACCGTAGTTTTGACGATGTCAGGTATACATTATCTTCTTTTAATCTGATCCATGAAGTAGCTGCGACAACCTCCGTTGCTTACAACTACAATTGAAGACTAGGAAACATTCCCGTGCGTTGCAACGGGAGATAAAAAATATAGACTTGTTGAGTACCACATGTACCATGCGTTGCAACCGGGGAAAACATGAGCACTGTCAAGGATTCTACTACCAATCCTTACTTCCTATTGGGTGTGACATGGGCTCAAATCAGATGCGCGATAGTGGGACCTCGCCGCGGTCGACCAAGTGAATTAGTCGTCGTCCTCCATGCCTACACCCCTTCTGCTTCCAATGTCGTCTGTGTCAATGCCATGATGTCGCATGCCTTGCATTTCTACCTTTTAGCTTGAGAGTGTCACGATGGCAGAGATGTAGCCTCTCCATGTTGTCCGGGTGTAGAGTTGTCATCGTTGACGGTCTTGTCTACCACCGGTCGGATCGGCTTCGAGAAATAGAATCCAAAATCGTGTTTTCTTCATTGATGGCCTTATCCACCATCGGTGTTGCTTGAAGTAACCATCGAAGTGCGCTTATACAGTACTTTGTTCCTGCCTAATTACTTGGTCCATTGTTGCCACAGACAGCTACGTCTTTTGTTTGTTTTACTTTGGAGTCCACATTGTGCTGCTTATAGTGGAGTTATAACTTTTTTTGCTCTCACTATATACCGCCTAAACTAACATACATATACGGTTACACAAGGCATACCAATATAACAATGCATGAAACAAATTTGCCAAGCATGCTCATGTTGATAGCTATGTTCGTGGAGCAACTCACTGAACTCGCTTACATGCACATCCTCCTCGGCTCTGGTCCTCCCTCCCTCTCCTCTTTCTCATGAAGGATCGAGTTGAAGCGCCAAAACAACGCCAATGGCCTAAGATTGTCGGCGGTCCTCGACAACCTGATATGCAGTCTGCTGTCGGGCCACGCCATGGCGACGTTGCGTGTGCCTGGCTGGATGTACCCCTCATGTACGTTAGACTCGATGAGGTCATGGTCGTTGCACTTGACAGCTGCTTGTTTATGAAGACTCACGGCGTCAACTTCGCGGTGCGGCCCTCGAGCTCTGCCATTCGCATCCTGGTGGCCTAAGTATCGGCATCCTGGAGCTTTTCCATGCGTCCACTCGTAGGTTCCACCACGTCCAAGAGGAGGAGGTCTGCCTCATCGTATGTAATTCGCTACGATGAGGACTGGGAGGACGTCGTATTGCACACGACCGGAGCTTCTTCCTCCATCTCACTTCCCTTCGTGGAGGTGTCCCATGGGCTTCCTGCTCCACTCACCCCAACGTAAATGATATCCTCCGCCAGTATGGAGGGGCCAAGCGAGAGAAACGGTACGGAGGAGGCAAGGTTGGGTAGGCGACGTGCATGGGGATTTCCTCAAGCAGGTGGCCGCCAGCCTGCTAGACGGCGTCGATGGAGAACAGAGGACTATGACCACTTGTTAAACTCATGAATAGCATCTATTTTACAACCTTGCAGTTGGTCCTGAACTCCTGATCTCGCCGCGGAGGCCGACGTTCTTCACGTCCATGCATGTCGGTGTCAGCATGGCATCCCCGAACTTCCTCTCCCACCTACCGCCAACGCTTGCACTCTCTCGCACCATCCGTGACACATCAGTGGTCTCTGTCAGCGCGGCAACTGACACGAGTAGCACCCTGCCCTTCAACACATTGTGGTGGTACTGACAGTCAAGCTCTGCGGGGTTACCGAGTCCTGGCTCACGGTCGATTTCTCCACCTCGCTAGTGTCGCTGCAGCTCATCCTGAGCGACCTCGTGAAGGACGGGTCGGCCGGTAGTTCTGCATCGGTACAGTTTCCAAGGCAGACACGGGCTGACGGGAGCAACATGAACGGACTTTAGCCCCCTTTTTTTTACATGTGACTGATTTTTCTATGAACAGGTAGAAACGATGGGATTATGATGGACGCCAGAGAAAGCATATTTTCTCTTCATGTGAACAGTTTGTTGCCGGTTGGCGAGAGACACATATCGGCTTGATTTAAGGAAACGTTATTTTAACTTACCGGTGGCATTGGAGTAATTTTCGTGGACAATCTCTTAATAGGAGCATTAAAAATTAGATGGGTAATTGGGTTAGTTGAGATGGATATGTCTAGTGCATGCATGCGGTGTTAGTTAGTTCTCGTGTGTATATGAGGAGAGATAAGTGGAGTTGCATTTGTACCGTAATTTCTTAGACGTGTGACACCGCCTCACCGCCACTGTAACCTTAATAGTAAAGATGCATTGCATGCATCGGTAAATCTAAGATAGCTGGATCATCTGACATTGCTCATGTTTGGTTTCTCCTCATCGCATTGACATACATGTTATGTTATGCCTACAAATTAATTCTCTATTTAGTCTATCTAGCTTGGGTCTCTATAATTTTCTACTCTGGTGCTGAGAGCGACGCGGGCAGCGTGTTACATCTTTGTCTCTAGACCAAAATTAATTTCTAGCAAAACATTGTAACAATAATATACCGGTAATTATCTACTCCGGCGTAGAGTGTGGCATGGGTGGAATGTTAAACCTTCATCTCTAGACAAGATATTCTATGGAATTTGCAATACTTGATTTAGTGTCAATCATAGTCAATTCATCTCAATAGTAGTTTCATTCTTATTATGCAATCTCTCGTGCAGACAAGTGTCTTTGGGCTGTAATCTCAAGTCATGGATGCAAAGGAACAAAGAAGAAAAAAGATAGAGCGCAATATGCACAGATGACAGATGAAGAAAAACAGGGGGAAAAACCATGAAGCTTATGAGCAAAACAAACAAATTAGAAAGACGGAGAAATATGTTGATTTAGAGCTGGAACAAAGGACAAGACAATGCGCACAAAATAGACAGAAATATGAAAATATGAACGCAAAACAAAAAGAAAGCTACAACAAATTCTAGCTAACCGTGACTATAGGCGGAACACACCATGCAAAGAGTCAATCGCGATGGTCAACCCTTTTAATATCGTACTAGAAGAAGAAGGTAGTACATCTAACTTCAATGTGTAGTAAGAGCCCATATGATATAGATTTATATCGAGCTATCACAGAGATAGAATGTTTCAACATATAATTTTTGCCCTTTCGTTTGTGTTGCAATTACATGGGCCGGTCAATTAATTTTTGGTGTAAAATTTGAGTTCTATCGTCGTTTCTTTACAAATAGATATATGTTTCTATAGATATATTTTTCCCCAAGCGCATGGGCACTTTTGCTAGTAATGAAATAAAGTGGCTATATGGGTTGACCGATTGCAGAGGCCAGTGTTTGTAACATCCCAAGTATGAAAAACCACCCCTAGCATGTTTGATTCTTGTTTAATTAAAGTTTTGCATCATGTCATCATATTCATTGAATTGTTTGCATTTGTTTTACTTTGTTTCCATTTGTTTGCTTCTGTTTTACTCTGTTTTCACAATTCAAATTCAAACATTATTCAAACCTTTATTTCATACTTGCTCTGTTACAACCTTTTAAATAAAAGTTCAAATAAAAAACAACCATTTTGTTCCATTAAAACATGAGGTTCAAACCATTAAAAGTATGGCTTTAATAAGATAATTAATCCAAACTTAATTCAATTGTATTTCAAATTCAAATCAAAAAACATCAAACAGCACCCAATTTCACATTATGAAAGTACCAAACAATTCTAATTACATTTGTTCTAATTAAACAATAGGGTTCACCCTATTAACAAGTTTGTTTTCAATAATATTTACTTAATATAAAATCCATCCAATTTTTGAATTAAATCACAAACAGCAATTTAATTTGAAACTTTTTGGAAAACAAAGTTAGCATTTAGTTGCTATTGTAAAAACTAACCTAACCATAATTTTTTCCAAATTTTCCTAGCCCTAAAAACTACCTTTTCCTTCCATTTTCATTTCTGCAAAAAAAAACAGAAGGAGAAAATTTTTTAAAACAAAAAAAAACGGGCGCCAGGGGCAGTGGGCTGCGCCCAGCCCACCTTTTCCCTTTCTCCCCACGCAGCCCGGCCCTTTTCCTTTTCTCTCTGGCCCGGTACCGGTTCGCAGCGCCCCCCTCCTTTCTTCTTTCTGTACGGCGCCGCATCCGCCGCAGCCACGTCGGCGTACGGCGGAGCAGACGGTCCGCAGCGCCCGCGCAACCCTATTTCTACCCCCCTAGGGTTCCCTCGATGCCCTAGCCACCACTCCACCCCTTTCCCTCGAGCTCCGCCGCCGATCGCCACCTCTCTGTCCCGTTTCCCTCACCTCTGCATCTCACCCCGGCGAGCCACCTCTGAAACTCCGATGGCCATCGCCGCCTCGCAACGACACCGTCTACCCTAGCCACTGAAATCGAACCGCCGTGTTCCACTCTTCCTCCCGGACACCTCCTCGAGCCCGGGGACGCTCTGGATCACCGCCGCCATCGTCGACGCCGCCGTCTGCTCCGAGCCCCTGCCACCTCCACGACACCGGTGAGCAGTCGAGCACGTCCCCCTCCTCCCTGTTCCCCTCTGCACGATTGCCTCCTCGTCCACCACACACCTGTCGCACCCGAACTTCTAGAGGATACTCACCGTACGAACTGAACAGTATTTTGATTGGATTACGGGGCTTACCGGCACCCGCGTCCTCTTACGAGTAGGCCAGCACTTATGTGCGACAACCAATCGTTACTGTTCACCGTCGATGTAAACTATCCCATAGAAATCAGGACACTTCCATTGACGTACTTCAAACCATACACACATGGTACGTCAACGGCGTTGAACAACTGATATCACAACAGATCTCTACGACACAAAAGATTGAAATAAGTTGCAAATGGCTCTCATTAGAGCAGAGATAGCAAATACAATCATTCAGAGGACACATGTCCCAACAATACATCAGTACATCGCAGCGGAAGCATTCAACATGTCTGAGTACAGACAAGAACCAAATAGGCCTAAGAGGCCGGAAACGAACAGACGGAGCCCATCCACGAAGTCTCGGATCCTGCCCGGGTCCGCTATCTACTCGTCAGCAGTCTCGTCATACTCCACGTAGTAGCCACCATGTAAATCCTCGGGAACGTAGGTCTGCGGAAACCACAACCCCAAAGGGGTCAGTACATAAACGTACTGGCAAGCAAGACTCACAGTTCACCAAAGTGTAGCCCGTCAACACCAAGCACAGATGCCTTGGGTTCAACGGAAGAAAGGGGATATAAAAGATGCTGCAACTGGCTGCGCTAACCAACTACGGAGAACTACAACTTCCAACTAACAGAAAGGGGATAAGATCGAGTATTGTAACCACCTGAAAGATAACTTCAAACAAACCCATCCTGGATCTCGCCCCTTATCCAAAGAAGCAATCCGAGGATAACTCACACAGTTGGATTAATGATGGTTCAGATTATTGTGTCAATAAGCCTATTACTAGTCAAGTTGTTAATCATTGGGTGTAAGGTTGTTAATCATTAGGTTTAAGTTGTCCTGAGTACTTGTTAGCCAGTACTTTCACCAAGTAATCCATAACCGCGGAAAACACGGCTTCTCGAGAATATTATCCCTGCAGGGTTGCACCAATTTGGCCGTACACGCAAGAATATCCCGCCAGATGGAAATGCACTTCCACCAAGCGGGCACTCTACACAACTCGACTCTTCTCCGCATCAAGCCCAAAGAACCTTGGGCGCACGGCTAATCGAGCCCAGAAGAAAATAGACCCTCATAGCACTCTAAGAACGTGTCCCCCTATATGCCGACTACAAAAGTTCCACCCTGGCCTGGGCTCGCAAAAACATGCATGCGGCAAATGGAAAACACGAACTAAATGAGGCGATTTGGACGAGATGCGAATCTAATCAAATTGAGGGGGGCGCCCATACTCGCTTCCCACATGCGGTTAGTGCGCTCATCATGGATCAGTAGACAAGACCCTTTTCCTATTAGGGTCGACACTAGCAGGCCTCAAAACCACACAGGGCCTCCTGCCGGTGCCTTATCATCAAATTTATTATTTAACAGTAACATTAGCATGATTGATTGATTAAACATCGAGCCCCCAGAACATAAAAGAGTAGTAACAGAAAGTAACGGGTAACAGACTCGAGCAAAACAACCTAAGCATGCTAGTAAGACACTGGCTCAACCAAAGGGGTGATAGGAGTGGAGGTGAGGCAATATCAAGGTTAAGGGATTCATGTGATGGGTTTGTAACAGAAACAACTACTACTAGGGCTAGCAGAAAAGAACAACGGAAAGTATCGGTAACCAAGGTTGAAAGGAACACAGTGGTTCATGTGAGTGATAACTTGCCTGCAAACCCAGTAGCCTGGTACTGAGCTAACTCCTTAGAAGGGGTGTCGTAAGTATTCGTCGGTCTCAACGTCGTCGTGTATCCGAGAAGAAGCAAACAAACAATGCAGAAAGATAAACAATCAATATCATGGCATAGTGCACAAACATGGGATGATGCATGACCATTTATTTGATGCATCAAAATAAACTAGTTGATGTGGTAACAACATGATTAAATGGACCCACATGCAATTTTGGATTGCATATGGAAAGCCCACGAATTATGGTTGAATTAATTGTTTTACAACTAAGCAACATGTGAAAGTGGATTAGCATGATGCATGGATGAAGAAAACAGCAAAATAACAACAATAGAAGCAATTGGAAATAAGGGTTACCAAGTTTAGAAATTCATTGAGTAAGTTTTGGAATTTTGGTTTCTTAAAGGTGTCACACAAGAATTTGTTGTTTTCACCAATTTTAATTGTCCAAAATAGATAACAAAGTTTATATTTGAGAAGAACACCAAATTTTAGGTGGATTACATGTTTCACTTGTTGAAAAAGGATTTCAAATAAATTATTTAGGAATTAAACAAGTTTAAGCAAGAGTAAATGAATTTAATTCAAACATGAACTTATTTGAATTTTTATTTGTTCAAAACATTAAGTGAGATTCATATTTGAAAATTTTATGCTTTTATGGTTTGAAAACATATTTTATATGTCCCAGAAGAATTTTAGTTGATCAAGTTATGAATTTAACAATATTAAATGATTTAAACAAGTTTTAAATTATTTAACCAATTTTAATTATTCAAAACATGAAACAAATTTTATATTTGGAAAGGTGGTTTAATTTTGCATGGAAAACATATTTTATTTGTGGAAATTGGATTTAAAATGAGCAAGTTATTATTTTGGCAATTTTAAATGCAATAAACAAGAAACAGTTGTTTTCAGCAATTTAAATTATTCAAAACAGCAAACAAAATTTATATTTGGAAAGTACATGAAAAGTTGATTGGAAAACATATTTAGTTTGTGGAATTTGGAATTTTTATGCCCAAGTTATGAATTTTGCAAATTTAAGTGAATTTGACAAGTTTTCAAATATTGCACCAATTTAAAATATTCAAAACAGTAAACAAAATTTATATTTGGATAGAACATTTAATTTGGGACAGAAAACATATTTAAAAAGTTAAAATTGGAGTTAAAATGATTTTCTTATGCAATTTACAAAATTGGGTGCAAATCTGCCTTTTTTTTTACAATATTTAGGGATTTAGAAAAATTAACAGGGACTTGGAAATAAATTGCAAGGATTTAGAAAGAATTATACAGGGCCTAGAATTAAAGATACAGGGGCTTGGTTGTGATTTGGGAGAAGTTCTGTAACCAAACAAATAAAATAAAAAGGTTGGTTTTTAGTTGAGGGAGTGGGGGATCGAACCCAAGCCCTCTGCCTCCTGCGCCCCAGGGAACAACCAGTTGGGCTGCGCTGCTGTTGTTGAAAGGAATGGATACGGGGGGTGGATATGGTTCAGAACTGTTGTGAATCTAAATAGGAAAATTAGACAGAAAAGGTGGGGGCTTGGGGACTCGACCCTGCGACCTGAGGCTTGTGCGCTCTGGTCTCTGCCACTGCGGTGGTGCGGTGCGTTGTGTCTAGGAAGGGGGGCGAGGGAAGATAAGGTGTTGCTGCGAGCGGAAATTTCGGAACTGCACGTTCCTGTACCCGATCGAGACAGGGACAGCGACCTGCAGCGGCTCGCCGGCCTGCTGCCACGCGCGGGAGGGCGCCGTGCGCGGTGTGGGTGCGTGGGTGCCGGCGTGTGCTGCGACGTGTGATCGAAGGGGAGGGAGAGGAGGAAGGGAACCGAGGCTCACCATCGAGGCAGGAGGCGGTCGGAGCAGATGTGGACAGGGAGGTCGCCGGCGGGAAGGAGGCGACGGTGGCGGTGACTCAGGCCCTCCCGGCCCAAGCCAAGGGGGAGAGAAGGGAGCCCGTGGCGGGGGCTTTCCATTCCCGCCCCTAGCCACGGCGGAGGGAGCCCCTAGCCCCGATGATCGCCGGAGGAAGAGGAGGTCGATGGAGGGGTACAGGTTCAGCTAGGTTCAGGTTACAGAGAAAGACCAGAGAGAAGAGAGAGCAGAGGGAGGAGGGAGAGATTGGAGGCGGGGAGAGGGAAGAAGGAGGGAGTAGCTAGGGTTAGGGAACCCTAGGGCAGAGGGGTGGAGTTATAGGGAAGGTGGAGGAGGGGATCACCGTTGTTCCTTCTCTGCACATACGTGGTGGCTTCAGATGAAGTCCGTACGAGGAAGAAGAAGTGGGAAGGGGTATCGGGCCTGATAGGGAAAATAGGTGGGCTGGGCTTGCTGCTGCTCCTCTCTCCTCTCTTTCTAATATTTGTTCCAATTTATATTATTTTTTGTAGCAACTAGAAAATGGAAGCAAAAGATAGGTTTTAGAGTTTTAAAAATTTAGGGAAAATTCATGTGGGATTGTTAGCTCATTATCTACCAAAACCCAACTTAAGTTTTTGAAATTCAAATTTATTTGCTGTTTTTGCACATTGGTTTGAATTGGAATAATTTTGGGTTAATAGTTGGTTATTTAAAACAAGGTTTGTAAATATGGCAAACCAATGAGTTTAATTGGAGACAAAGGAGCATATTTATTTTGGTAATTTCATAATTTTCAAATTAGGTGCTGTTTGATGTTTTGATTTGAATTTGAAAACAATTTGGGAAATATTTAATTGAAATAAAGGCACCATTTTATTAGTTGATTCCTTATGTAATAAAATGAAAACAATTGGTTGTTTTTACTTGAGATTTGTATTTAAAAGGTTGTAACAGAGCAAGTATGAAAACAAAGCATTTGGAATTGTTTGAGTTTCATTATGAAAACAAATAAAAACAGTTGCAAACACATAGTAAACAAATGCAAACAAGAGAGTAAAATGATGACATGATGCAATACTTGAATTAAACAAGAAACAAAACATTCTAGGGGGTAGTTTTCATACTTGGGATGTTACAAAACGCCCCCCCCCCTTGAAGGAATCGCGCCCCGAGATTCCTACTGAGAAAAGAAAAGGTCCGGATACTTCTTGGGAAGATCCTCTTGAGCTGTGACACGTGAAACACATCGTGCACCTTGGATAGACGTCAGGGAATTTGCAAACCACCGGAACATTTTTAAGTAAAGGTAGAGGTTTTGTATCGAGTGTATATATCTGGATGGAACTTGGTTCATTTAGATAATAGACTATCTGGAATGTGGTGATTCAGGAATGCTTCCTCGAAACAATCCCAGGTGATAGGAATGCCAGCTCTCATAGCCTGGTAGTTTTCGAAACAACAACAACCTTTCTGGCCAGATAGACTTGATATTTGGGAAGTTTTGATTAGACGCCGGTAGAAGAATTGAAATGGAAAACAACAACAAGGTTTCAACGGATGAAAAGGATGTTGAGAAGAACAGGATAACGAAGCAACACCGGGAAAAACGAGACCAAAACACTCCTGAGGTACTACGGAAAAACCCATCCGGGCTTCTAAAGGATCAATATGTACTGCTTAAGGAATAGAGGATTTGCTTCCGGGGCTTACACGCCTCCGTTCTCAATCGTGAGTAGGCAACATGATAAATCATGTCACAACCACCTCCATTCCTATGGTCTAGTAGATATAACCATCCTAGAGAAACCAGGATTCGTGAAATCCTAACTTGAAAGTTTAGATGAGAAGGGAAAACAACGTTGCACTTCCTTACCAGAAATGGGAGGGTGGGTGGGGAAAGAAGAAAAAGAACAGAATTCCTACTCTCACGTTTCATTTTTCCTATATAGCTACAAAATAGTTTCTAAACTCAACTGCGACCAGTAAAAAGGGATCCTACAGGCAGACAGGCTCTGATACCATTTGTCGCACCCGGACTTCTAGAGGATACTCACCGTACGAACTGAACAGTATTTTGATTGGATTACGGGGCTTACCGGCACCCGCGTCCTCTTACGAGTAGGCCAGCACTTATGTGCGACAACCAATCGTTACTGTTCACCGTCGATGTAAACTATCCCATAGAAATCAGGACACTTCCATTGACGTACTTCAAACCATACACACATGGTACGTCAACGGCGTTGAACAACTGATATCACAACAGATCTCTACGACACAAAAGATTGAAATAAGTTGCAAATGGCTCTCATTAGAGCAGAGATAGCAAATACAATCATTCAGAGGACACATGTCCCAACAATACATCAGTACATCGCAGCGGAAGCATTCAACATGTCTGAGTACAGACAAGAACCAAATAGGCCTAAGAGGCCGGAAACGAACAGACGGAGCCCATCCACGAAGTCTCGGATCCTTCCCGGGTCCGCTATCTACTCGTCAGCAGTCTCGTCATACTCCACGTAGTAGCCACCATGTAAATCCTCGGGAACGTAGGTCTGCGGAAACCACAACCCCAAAGGGGTCAGTACATAAACGTACTGGCAAGCAAGACTCACAGTTCACCAAAGTGTAGCCCGTCAACACCAAGCACAGATGCCTTGGGTTCAACGGAAGAAAGGGGATATAAAAGATGCTGCAACTGGCTGCGCTAACCAACTACGGAGAACTACAACTTCCAACTAACAGAAAGGGGATAAGATCGAGTATTGTAACCACCTGAAAGATAACTTCAAACAAACCCATCCTGGATCTCGCCCCTTATCCAAAGAAGCAATCCGAGGATAACTCACACAGTTGGATTAATGATGGTTCAGATTATTGTGTCAATAAGCCTATTACTAGTCAAGTTGTTAATCATTGGGTGTAAGGTTGTTAATCATTAGGTTTAAGTTGTCCTGAGTACTTGTTAGCCAGTACTTTCACCAAGTAATCCATAACCGCGGAAAACACGGCTTCTCGAGAAGATTATCCCTGCAGGGTTGCACCAATTTGGCCGTACACGCAAGAATATCCCGCCAGATGGAAATGCACTTCCACCAAGCGGGGCACTCTACACAACTCGACTCTTCTCCGCATCAAGCCCAAAGAACCTTGGGCGCACGGCTAATCGAGCCCAGAAGAAAATAGACCCTCATAGCACTCTAAGAACGTGTCCCCCTATATGCCGACTACAAAAGTTCCACCCTGGCCTGGGCTCACAAAAACATGCATGCGGCAAATGGAAAACACGAACTAAATGAGGCGATTTGGACGAGATGCGAATCGAATCAAATTGAGGGGGGCGCCCATACTCGCTTCCCACATGCGGTTAGTGCGCTCATCATGGATCAGTAGACAAGACCCTTTTCCTATTAGGGTCGACACTAGCAGGCCTCAAAACCACACAGGGCCTCCTGCCGGTGCCTTATCATCAAATTTATTATTTAACAGTAACATTAGCATGATTGATTGATTAAACATCGAGCCCCCAGAACATAAAAGAGTAGTAACAGAAAGTAACGGGTAACAGACTCGAGCAAAACAACCTAAGCATGCTAGTAAGACACTGGCTCAACCAAAGGGGTGATAGGAGTGGAGGTGAGGCAATATCAAGGTTAAGGGATTCATGTGATGGGTTCGTAACAGAAACAACTACTACTAGGGATAGCAGAAAAGAACAACGGAAAGTATCGGTAACCAAGGTTGAAAGGAACACAGTGGTTCATGTGAGTGATAACTTGCCTGCAAACCCAGTAGCCTGGTACTGAGCTAACTCCTTAGAAGGGGTGTCGTAAGTATTCGTCGGTCTCAACGTCGTCGTGTATCCGAGAAGAAGCAAACAAACAATGCAGAAAGATAAACAATCAATATCATGGCATAGTGCACAAACATGGGATGATGCATGACCATTTATTTGATGCATCAAAATAAACTATTTGATGTGGTAACAACATGATTAAATGGACCCACATGCAATTTTGGATTGCATATGGAAAGCCCATGAATTATGGTTGAATTAATTGTTTTACAACTAAGCAACATGTGAAAGTGGATTAGCATGATGCATGGATGAGGAAAACAGCAAAATAACAACAATAGAAGCAATTGGAAATAAGGGTTACCAAGTTTAGAAATTCATTGAGTAAGTTTTGGAATTTTGGTTTCTTAAAGGTGTCACACAAGAATTTGTTGTTTTCACCAATTTTAATTGTCCAAAATAGATAACAAAGTTTATATTTGAGAAGAACACCAAATTTTAGGTGGATTACATGTTTCACTTGTTGAAAAAGGATTTCAAATAAATTATTTAGGAATTAAACAAGTTTAAGCAAGAGTAAATGAATTTAATTCAAACATGAACTTATTTGAATTTTTATTTGTTCAAAACATTAAGTGAGATTCATATTTGAAAATTTTATGCTTTTATGGTTTGAAAACATATTTTATATGTCCCAGAAGAATTTTAGTTGATCAAGTTATGAATTTAACAATATTAAATGATTTAAACAAGTTTTAAATTATTTAACCAATTTTAATTATTCAAAACATGAAACAAATTTTATATTTGGAAAGGTGGTTTAATTTTGCATGGAAAACATATTTTATTTGTGGAAATTGGATTTAAAATGAGCAAGTTATTATTTTGGCAATTTTAAATGCAATAAACAAGAAACAGTTGTTTTCAGCAATTTAAATTATTCAAAACAGCAAACAAATTTTATATTTGGAAAGTACATGAAAAGTTGATTGGAAAACATATTTAGTTTGTGGAATTTGGAATTTTTATGCCCAAGTTATGAATTTTGCAAATTTAAGTGAATTTGACAAGTTTTCAAATATTGCACCAATTTAAAATATTCAAAACAGTAAACAAATTTTATATTTGGATAGAACATTTAATTTGGTACAGAAAACATATTTAAAAAGTTAAAATTGGAGTTAAAATGATTTTCTTATGCAATTTACAAAATTGGGTGCAAATCTGCCTTTTTTTTTTACAATATTTAGGGATTTAGAAAAATTAACAGGGACTTGGAAATAAATTGCAAGGATTTAGAAAGAATTATACAGGGCCTAGAATTAAAGATACAGGGGCTTGGTTGTGATTTGGGGGAAGTTCTGTAACCAAACAAATAAAATCAAAAGGTTGGTTTTTAGTTGAGGGAGTGGGGGATCGAACCCAAGCCCTCTGCCTCCTGCGCCCCAGGGAACAACCAGTTGGGCTGCGCTGCTGTTGTTGAAAGGAAGGGATACGGGGGGTGGATATGGTTCAGAACTGCTGTGAATCTAAATAGGAAAATTAGACAGAAAAGGTGGGGGCTTGGGGACTCGACCCTGCGACCTGAGGCTTGTGCGCTCTGGTCTCTGCCACTGCGGTGGTGCGGTGCGTTGTGTCTAGGTAGGGGGGGCGAGGGAAGATAAGGTGTTGCTGCGAGCGGAAATTTCGGAACTGCACGTTCCTGTACCCGATCGAGACAGGGACAGCGACACTGCAGCGGCTCGCCGGCCTGCTGCCACGCGCGGGAGGGCGCCGTGCGCGGTGTGGGTGCGTGGGTGCCGGCGTGTGCTGCGACGTGTGATCGAAGGGGAGGGAGAGGAGGAAGGGAACCGAGGCTCACCATCGAGGCAGGAGGCGGCCGGAGCAGATGTGGACAGGGAGGTCGCCGGCGGGAAGGAGGCGACGGTGGCGGTGACTCAGGCCCTCCCGGCCCAAGCCAAGGGGGGAGAAGGGAGCCCGTGGTGGGGGCTTTCCATTCCCGCCCCTAGCCACGGCGGAGGGAGCCCCTAGCCCCGGTGATCGCCGGAGGAAGAGGAGGTCGATGGAGGGGTACAGGTTCAGCTAGGTTCAGGTTACAGAGAAAGACCAGAGAGAAGAGAGAGCAGAGGGAGGAGGGAGAGATTGGAGACGGGGAGAGGGAAGAAGGAGGGAGTAGCTAGGGTTAGGAACCCTAGGGCAGAGGGGTGGAGTTATAGGGAAGGTGGAGGAGGGGATCACCGTTGTTCCTTCTCTGCACATACGTGGTGGCTTCAGATGAAGTCCGTACGAGGAAGAAGAAGTGGGAAGGGGTATCGGGCCTGATAGGGAAAATAGGTGGGCTGGGCTTGCTGCTGCTCCTCTCTCCTCTCTTTCTAATATTTGTTCCAATTTATATTTTTTTTTGTAGCAACTAGAAAATGGAAGCAAAAGATAGGTTTTAGAGTTTTAAAAATTTAGGGAAAATTCATGTGGGATTGTTAGCTCATTATCTACCAAAACCCAACTTAAGTTTTTGAAATTCAAATTTATTTGCTGTTTTTGCACATTGGTTTGAATTGGAATAATTTTGGGTTAATAGTTGGTTATTTAAAACAAGGTTTGTAAATATGGCAAACCAATGAGTTTAATTGGAGACAAGGAGCATATTTGTTTTGGTAATTTCATAATTTTCAAATTAGGTGCTGTTTGATGTTTTGATTTGAATTTGAAAACAATTTGGGAAATATTTAATTGAAATAAAGGCACCATTTTATTAGTTGATTCCTTATGGAATAAAATGAAAACAATTGGTTGTTTTTACTTGAGATTTGTATTTAAAAGGTTGTAACAGAGCAAGTATGAAAACAAAGCATTTGGAATTGTTTGAGTTTCATTATGAAAACAAATAAAAACAGTTGCAAACACATAGTAAACAAATGCAAACAAGAGAGTAAAATGATGACATGATGCAATACTTGAATTAAACAAGAAACAAAACATTCTAGGGGGTAGTTTTCATACTTGGGATGTTACAACACCCGCACGCACACGGGCTATCAGCAGCACTTCACAGCACCGGCAGCAACCACGGCTCGTCGCCGGCAACGATCTCTGACGAGGTTCAGTTAGCGCGCGCGCCGTTGAGATTCAGTTAACGAAACTGAAACTCAACCTTGCTGCATCCCCATACCTGACATAAACATTCGTTCGCTGCACTGGTTGCAGCGTTGCGCGCGCACGGGCAGGTCACGAGTTCGAGCCCTCGCGCCCGCGGAATAAAACCAAATTTTTGCGCAGCGCGCTGACAGGGTGGCCCCCCCTGTCAGCTGCTGTGTGGCCAGTTGCCACGCGTGCATGCCACGCTGGCCCAGGGCCCAGTGGCAGTGCCCTGGGTTAGCTAGCAGTGCGGTAGAAAAGGTTTTCAACCTTTTCTGTTTTAATCTAAGTCCTTTTAAATTACAGATCGGTCCTCCAAATTAAATTGCTTATAACTTTTAAATTATAACTCCAAATAATAAAAGTAAAATATGTGTGTTGATCCAAATTAAATTGTCTATCTATTTAAACCAACTGTTTCCTGTTTTGAATTTTCTAAATGCATTTCAAATTTGAATTCAAACAATTCATTTGTAAATTGATAAAATCCATAACTAATTCATACTAAATCCAAATAATGCAAATAAAATATGTTTTCCATGCTATTTCAAACCACCTATTCAAATATAAATTTTGTTTCATGGTTTGAATAATTAAAGTTGCTTAAATAATTTAAACCTTGTTTAAATCATTTAAATTTGCTAAATTCCTAACTTGCTCAAAATAAATTATTCTTGAACATGTAAAATATGTTTTCAAACTAGAAAAGTATAAACTTTTCAAATATGAATTTGAATTTATGTTTGGAACAAATAAAATTCAAATAATATTCAAACTTGTTCCAAATTCATTTAAAACTTGTTTAATCTTGTTTAATTCATAAATAAATTATTGTAATTCCTTTTTCAATAATTGAAACATGTAATCCAACTAAAATTTTGTGTTCTTTTCAAATATGAATTTTGTTCTTTATTTTGCACAATTTAAATTGGTGAAAACAACAACTATTTGTGTAATCCCTTTAATGAACCAAAAAAAAATTCCCTAACTTAATAAATAAATTTCTAAATTGGTAAACATCATTTCCAAGTGGTTCTATTGTTGTTATTTTGTTGTTTTCCTCATCCATGCATCATACTAATCCACTTTCACCTGTTGGTCAATTGGAAAACAATTGTTTCAACCAAAATTCATGGGCTTTTCATATGCAACTCAAAATTGCATATGTGTCCATTTAAATTGTGTTACCATGCCAACTAGTTTATTTTGATGCATCCATTAACTTGACATGCATCATCCCATGATTGTGCACTATGCCATGATATTGATTGTTTATCTTCCTGTATTGTTTGTTTGCTTCTTCTCGTACAGACGACGACGTTGAGACAGACGATACTTACGACACCCCTTCTGAGGATCTAGCCCAGTACGAGGCTACTGAGTTTGCAGGCAAGTTATCACTCACATGAACCATTGTGTTCCTTTCAACATTGGTTACCGATACTTTCCGTTGTCTATTCCTGCTAGCCATATGTATCGTTGCTTCTGTTACGAACCTATCACCTGATACCCTGAACCCTGATATTGCCTCACCTCCAGTCCTATAACCCTGTTGCTTGGGCCCGTGTCTTACTAGGATGCTTAGGGTTGTTTTTGCTCGAGTCTGTTATCAGTTACTTTCTGTTATCATATTTGATTATATTCTTGGGCTTGATGTTAAACAACAACCTGTAATCTTGAGGTAATAATAAATTGCTGATAAGGCACCGGCAGGAGGCCCGGCGTGGTTTTGAGGCCTGCTAGTGTCGACCCTAATTAGGAAAAGGGTCTTATCTACTGATCCATGATGAGCGCACTATCCGCATGTGGGAAGCGTGTATGGGCGCCCCCCTCAATTTGATTCGATTCGCATCTCGTCCAAATCACCACACTTAGTTCGGGCTTTCCATTTGATGCACGCATATGCAGGTACGAACCCGAGGCCAGGGTGGAACTTTTGTAGTCGGCATTTAGGGCGGCGTGGTCTTCCAGTGCTATGAGGGTCCCCTTTTCTTCGTGGGGCTCGATTAGCCGCGCACGCACAGCACGTGGTGCTTTGGGCTTGATGCGAAGAAGAGTTGAGTTGTGTTGAGTGCCCCGCTTGGTGGGAAAGGCCTTCCCATCTGGCGGGTTATTCTTACGTGTACGGCCAAATTGGTGCACCCCTGCAGGGATAAATCTTCTCGAGAAGCCGTGTTTTCCGCGGTTATGGTTAACTTGGTGAAAGTACTGGCTAACAAGTACTCAGAACAAATTACACCTAACTAATGATAACTTGACTAGTAATAGGCTTATTGACACAACAATTTGATCCATCATTAATCCAACTGTGTGAGTTATCCTCAGATTGCTTCTTTGGATAAGGGGCGAGATCCAGGATGGGTTTGTTTGGTGGTTAGTTATAGTTGGTTACGATACGCTATCTTATCCCCTTTCTGATAGCCGGAAGTTGTAGTTTGTTCTGTAGTTGGTTAGTGCAGCCAGTTGCAGCATCTTTCATATCCCTTTCTTCCGTTGAACCCAAGGCATCTGTGCTTGGTGTTGACGGGCTACACTTTGGTGAACTGTGAGTCTTGCTTGCCAGTACGTTTATGTACTGACCCCTTTGGGGCTGTGGTTTCCGCAGACTACGCTTACGAGGATCCCCGTGACGGCTACTACGTGGAGTTTGACGAGGCTGCTGACGAGTAGGTAGCGGACCCGGGCAGGATCCGAGACATCGTGGATGGGCTCCGTCTTCTTTTCATTCCCGGCTTCTTAAGCCTATTTGGATTTGTCTGTACTCAGACCCTTTGAATGCTTCCGCTGAGATGTAATGATGTTATGTTGGGACATGTGTCCTCTGGATGATTGTATTTGCTATCTCTGCTCTAGTGAGATCCATTTGCAACTTATTTCCATCTTTTGTGTCTTAGAGATCTGTTGTGTTATCATTTGTTCAACGCCGTTGACGTACCATGTGTGTATGGTATGAAGTACATCAATGGTCGTATCCTGATTTCTATGGGATGGTTTACGTAGACACTGAAAAGATAGGGGTTGGTTGTCACACATACGTGTGTTGGCCTACTCGTAAGAGATGCGGGTGCCGGTAAGCCCCGTAATCCAATCCACTACTGTTCAACGGAACTGCGAGTATCCTTTAGAAGTCCGGGTGCGACAAATGGTATCAGAGCCTGTCTGCCTGTAGGATCCCCTTTTACTGGTCGCAGTTGAGTCTAGAAACTATTTTGTAGCTATATAGGAAAAATGAAACGTGAGAGTAGGAATTCTGCCATTTTTCTTCTTTCCCCACCCACCCACCCTTTTCTGGTAAGGAAGTGCAACGTTGTTTTCTCTTCTCACCTAAACTTTCAAGTTAGGATTTCACGTATCCTGGTTTCTCTAGGATAGTTATATCTACTAGACCATAGGAATGGAGGTAGTTGTGACATGATTTATCATGTTGCCTACTCACGATTGAGAACGGAGGCGTGTAAGCCCCGGAAGCAAATCCTCTATCCCTTAAGCAGTAGATATTGATCCTTTAGAAGCCCGGATGGGTTTTTCCGTAGTACCTCAGGAGTTTTGGTCTCGTGTTTCCCGTTGTTGCTTCGATATCCTGTTCTTCTCAACATCCTTTTCGTCCGTTGAAACCTTGTTGTTGCTTTCCACTTCAGTTCTCTACCGGCGTCTAATCTAAACTTCCCCGATCATGTGCACATGGATCTCAGGTTCTACCCGCAGGTGGTTTGGATGACTCGTTGCGAGAGCACCGCCGGTTATCTGGAGATGCTGATGTCGCACCCGGACTTCTATAGGATACTCACCTTACGAACTGAACAGTATTCTGATGGGATTACGGGGATTTCCGGCACCCGCGTCCTCTTACGAGTAGGCCAACACTTATGTGTGACAACCCATCGCTACTGTTCACCGTCGATGTAAACTATCCTGTAGAAATCAGGACACTACCATTGACGTACTTCATACCATACACACATGGTACGTCAACGGCTTTGAACAAAAGGATAACACAACATGCCTCTACGACACAAAAGATTGAAATAAGTTGCAAATGGCCCTCACTAGGGCAGAGATAGCAAATACAATCATCCAGAGGACACATGTCCCAACATAGCATCATTACATATCAGCGGAAGCATTCAAAGGGGTCTGAGTACAGACAAATCCAAATAGGCTTAAGAAGCCGGAAACTGAAATAAAGACGGAGCCCATCCACGATGTCTCGGATCCTGCCCGGGTCCGCTAACTACTCGTCAGCAGCCTCGTCAAACTCCACGTAGTAGCCGTCACCTGGATCCTCGTAATCGTAGTCTGCGGAAACCACAGCCCCAAAGGGGTCAGTACATAGACGTATGGCAAGCAAGACTCACAGTTCACCAAAGTATAGCCAGTCAACACAAGCACAGATGACTTGGGTTCAACGGAGGGAAAAGGGTATATAGAAGATGCTGCAACTGGCTGCACTAACCAACTACAGAGATTCTATCACTTCCAACTATCAGAAAAGGGGATAAGATCGAGTGTTGTAACCAACTGAAAGATAACTTCAAACAAACCCATCCTGGATCTCACCCCTTATCCAAAGAAGCAATCCGAGGATAACTCACACAGTTGGATTAAGATGAAACAAGTTATTGTGACAATAATCCTATTACTAGTCAAATTGTAGTCATGGGGTGTGAGATTGTGAATCATTAGGTTTAAGTTGTCCTGAGTACTTGTTAGCCAGTACTGTCACCAAGTTAACCATAACCGCGGAAAACACGGCTTCTCGAGAAGATTATCCCTGCAGGGTTGCACCAATTTGGCCGTACACGTATGAATAACCCGCCAGATGGGATGCCTCCCACCAAGCGGGGCACTCAACACAACTCAACTCTTCTTCGCATCAAGCCCAAAGCACCTTGGGCGCACGGCTAATCGAGCCCAGAAGAAAATGGACCCTCATAGCACTCTAAGAACGTGTCCCCCTATATGCCGACTACAAAAGTTCCACCCTGCGCTGGGCTCGCAAAAACATGCATGCGGCAAATAGAAAGCACGAACTAAATGAGATGATTTGGACGAGATGCGAATCGAATCAAATTGAGGGGGGCGCCCATACTCGCTTCCCACATGCGGGTAGTGCGCTCATCATGGATCAGTAGACAAGACCCTTTTCCTATTAGGGTCGACACTAGCAGGCCTCAAAACCACACAGGGCCTCCTGCCGGTGCCTTATCATCAAATTATTGTTAAGTAATAACATTAGCATGATTGATTGATTGATTAAACATCGAGCCCCAGAACATAATGAAATATAGTAACTGAAAGTAACGGGCAACAGACTCGAGCAAAACAACCTAAGCATACTAGTAAGACACTGGCTCAATCAATAGGGTTGTAGAAGGGGTGGTGAGGCAATATCAGGGTTAAAGGATTCATGTGATAGGCTCGTAACATAAACAACTACCACTAAGGCTAGCAAGAATAGACAACGGAAAGTAGCGGTAACCAGGGTTGAAAGGAACACAATGGTTCATGTGAGTGATAACTTGCCTGCGAACTCAGCAGCCTGGTACTGGGCTAGATCCTCAGAAGGGGTGTTGTAAAGATCGTCTGCCTCAACGTCGTCGTCTATTCGAGAAGAAGCAAACAAACAGAACAGGAATGTAAACAATCATTATCATGGCATTGTGCACAATCAAGATGATGCATGACAGGTTAATGGTTGCAACAAAATAAACTAGCTAACATGATAACACAATTTAAATGGACCCCTATGCTAAGATGAGTTGCATATGGAAAAGGTCCATAGATTAAGTGGAACAAATGATTTACAATTAATTATTATGTGAAAGTTGTTATCATGATGCATGCATGATGGTAACAACAAAATAACAACAAATAACAATAATAGATGCAAGTAATAAAAGGGTTTAACAAGTTTTGGAAATTATTTATTAAGTTTAGAAATTTTTGGGTACTAAAACATGTCACACAAACAATTATTGTTTTCATCAATTCAAAGTGTGCAAAACAATTAACAAAAGTTATATTGGAAAAGAACATCAAATTTTAGTTGGATTACATGTTTCAAATATTGAAATTTGAATTAGGATGAATTTATTATGAATTAAACAATATTAAACAAGTTTTAATTGAATTTAAAACAATTTGGAATATTATTTGAATTTTATTTGTTCAAAACATAAATTCAAATTCACATTTGAAAAGTTCACACTTTGATGGTTTGAAAACATATTTTGCATGTTCAAAGATATTTTATTTTGAGCAAGTTATGATTTTATCAAATTTGATTGAATTAAACAAGTATTAAATTATTTAGGCAATTTAAATTATTCAAACAATGAAACAAATTTTATATTTGAATAGGATATTCAAAATGGTATGAAAAACATATTTTATTTGCCTTATTTGGAATTAGTATGAATTATTTATGAATTGTTGCAAATTACATTTGAATTATTCAAATTTGAATTTTAAATGTATTTGGAAAATTCAAAACAGTACGCATTTGGAATAATTGGATAGACAATAAAATTTGGAGCAATAAACATATACAACTTTTATTTATTGGACTTATAGATTAAAAGTTATTAATTTTTAAAGTTTAGTGTTTTATTCTGCCATTTAAAAGAATTAGAAAATAACAGAAAACATGGAAACGTTTGTTACTGTGCTGTGGGCTAGCCACAGTCACTGCCCCGTGGGCCTAAGGCCAGCGTGGCGCGTGCGTGCACGCGTGGCAGCGAGGCTCGCTGACGGGTGGGGCCTGCGCGACAGGGGTGCGTGCAAAAAGGTGGGTTTTTCCATGCGGGTGCGAGGGATCAAACCCACACCCTGCGCTGCGCGCTCGTTAGACTGAAGCCAGTGCAGCTGCGATTCGTTTCTTGTCAGTCTAAGCAACGCGAGCAGGATTAGGTGTTGCTAGCGCGTGCTCTGAATTTTAACTGACGAACAAAAGGTTCCGCGACCTGACAGAACAAGGTTCGTTGCTCGCCGGTGTTGAGAGGACCGTGGCCGTGCGCGATCTGGTGGTGCTGCTGTGGTGAGGATGGATGCGAACGTGTGCGCGCTATGGAGGGGAGACAGGAGGGGGTGGAGCGTGTGCTCACCGGGATTTGGCCGTGGGAGAGCTCGACGGCAAGCGGCGGCTGCACGGTGGTCGAGGACGGCGGCGTTGATTCCGTGCTCCTCCGAGCGAGCTAAGGTGTCCAGAAGGAAGAGGGAACGGTGGCGAGTCGGTTCCAGTAGGCAAGTGGCTAGGTGGGACTGGAGGGTGGCGGCGCCATGGCGAGTTTCAGAGGAGGCTGACGCCGGTGAGGAATTCAGAGAGGGGGAGAGCGACGAGGAGAGGGGAATTGCGGCGGATCCAAGGGGGAGACAGGGCCTAGGGGTTAGGGTTGTCGCCCTAGGGTTCCGTGGTTCTTATAGGGAGCGGAAAACCACGGGGGCCGTCGGCTGCCGCCGTACTGTCGCGGTGGCGCTCGGGATGCGCTGCCGTACTTCTAACAGAAGGCCAGCGCGAAAATTGAAGCGGTACGCGGGGTGAAAGGGGCTGGGCCGCGCGCGTTAGTTGGCTTAGGTGGGTTGGGTAGTGCTTAGCTGCCGCGCGCGCTGTAGCTTTCCTCCTTTTTCTTTTTCTGTTTTACTTTTTTTTTTGCAGAAAACAGATTTGGAAGAAAAGGATAGGTTTTTGTTTAGGAAAAATTCTAGGAAAATTAGGTTTAGTTATTTAGGTAATTAGAAACCATTTTCCAAGATTGTATTTCAAAAAGTTGAGATTAAAAGTGATGTTTGTATATGAACCCAAATTGAATTAATTTTCAATATTAACTAAACATTATGAAAACAAGGCATTTTTAATAGGGTTACCCCTAAGGTTAAAGTAAATAAAGATTACGTTTGTTTGGTGAATTTCATGGATTCAAAAGGGTACTGATTTGAAGCCTTGGTTTGAATTTGAGAATGATTTAGAATTAATTGATTGAAAAATAATTGTTTGATTAAAACCAACAAGTTAATGAGTGATCACATGGAAATAAAATGGTTGTTTTCATTTGTTATTTTTATTCCAAAAGTTGTAACAGAGCAAGTATGAAAATAACCATTTGAAATTGTTTGAGTTTGATTATGAAAACAAGATAAAACAGATGCAAAACAAATAGTAACAAATGCAAACAAATAATTAAACATGATGACATGTTGCAATGCTTGAATTAAAACAATAAATCAAACATTCTAAGGGATATTTCATATTTGGGATGTTACAAAACGCCCCCCCCTTGAAGGAATCGCGCCCCGAGATTCCTTACTGAGAAGTGAAAAGGTCCGGATACTTCTTGCGAAGATCCTTTTCGGTCTCCCACGTTGCCTCTTTATCGGAATTATGCGACCATTGCACTTTCAAGAACTTGGTGCTCTTGTTGCGAGTCTTACGCTCGGTCTCATCGAGAATACGAATAGGGTGCTCCTCATAAGATAGATCATCTTGCAGTTCAATGGAATCATGATCAACTGCACGATCTGGATCTTTGAAACACTTCTTGAGTTGTGACACGTGGAACACATCGTGCACTTTGGATAGTTTTTCTGGAAGTTCAAGACGATAAGCATTTTCTGCCCGCCTTGAGAGAATGTTGAAAGGACCAATGTATCTTGGTGCAAGATTTCCTTTCACACCAAAACGATGAGTGCCTCTGAGGGGAGTTACACGGAGATATGCTTTGTCACCAGGTGCATAGATCATATCCCTGTGCTTGCTATCATAATAGCTCTTCTGACGAGACTGAGCAATCCTGAGATTGTCACGAATGATACGAACTTTCTCCTCGGCTTCCTTAACAATGTCAGGGCCTAAGAGTGAACGTTCACCAGCTCCAGACCAATTGATTGGACTCCTGCATCTGTGACCATACAGTGCCTCAAATGGTGCCATGCCTAGGCTTGCCTGGTAGCTGTTGTTGTAGGAGAATTCAGCATATGGAAGGCAATCCTCCCATTTCATGCCAAAGGAGAGACCACATGCTCTGAGCATATCCTCGAGAATCTGATTGACTCTTTCGACTTGCCCCTGAGACTGAGGGTGATAAGCTGTGCTGAACAGAAGCTTGGTGCCCAATGCTTCTTGAAAGCTTTTCCAGAAATGAGAAGTGAAGATACTTCCACGGTCTGAGCTTATTTCCAATGGAACACCATGAAGAGGAACAACCTTTGCTGTGTAGAGCTCTGCTAACTGGCTAGCTGAGATAGTTTCCTTGACAGCAAAGAAGTGAGCTACCTTAGTGAGACGATCAATAACAACGAAGATTGCATCGTTGCCCTTCTTGGACTTTGGAAACCCAGTAACGAAGTCCATTTCAATCATGTCCCACTTCCACTCAGGAATTTTCAGAGGTTGGAGTAGACCGGCTGTTTTCTGATGGACTGCCTTAACACGTTGACAAACGTCGCATTCAGAAACGTATTGAGCAATTTCACGTTTCATGCCAGGCCACCAATACAGAGTCTTGAGATCCTGGTACATCTTTGTACTTCCAGGGTGAATGGATAGAGGAGTTTCATGAGCCTCCTTGAGAATGATATCCTTGAGACTTTGAATCTGAGGAACTGCAATGTGTCCTTCGAATAACACAGTTCCCTTGTCATCAATTGAGAAAGACTTGAATTTATCATTGCCCTCCTTGATGTGCTCTACAATCTTCTTGATTTCAGTATCACGAAGTTGTTCAGAACGAATCTTGTCCTCGAGAGTTGGACTGGCTGTCAAGCTAGCAAGGTATCCTTCAGGGACAAGACCAAGGTTTAGTTTCTGGAATTCTTCATGAAGTGGAGGTTGGCTTTCCATGATCATGAGATTATTGCAATAGGATTTGCGACTGAGAGCATCGGCCATAACATTAGCCTTGCCTGGAGTGTAAGAAATAGTGAGATCAAAGTCTTTAATCTTCTCAATCCATCTCCTTTGCCTGAGGTTCAGATCTGGCTGAGTGAAGATGTATTTCAGACTCTTATGATCGGAAAAGATTTCAGTTTTGTTACCCAACAAGTATTGTCTCCATTTCTTGAGGGCAAACACAACTGCTGCAAGTTCAAGATCATGGGTGGGATAGTTTTGCTCATGTGCATTCAACTGACGTGAAGCATAAGCCACAACTTGACGTTCTTGCATAAGAACTGCTCCTAGGCCTTGGAGAGATGCATCACAGAATATCTGGAAAGGTTTGGTAGTATCTGGGCCAACCAGAACTGGGGTGGAAGTGAGTTTAGTCTTCAGGAGGTTGAAACTTTCATCACACTGTGGAGTCCAAACGAACTTCTTGTCCTTCTTTGTGAGATCAGTGAGAGGTTTGGCAATCTTGGAAAAGTTTTGGACGAAACAACGGCAATAGCTAGCCAAGCCAAGAAAACTTCTGACTTGCTTCACCGTCTTAGGGGATTTCCAGTCAACAATTGCCTTAACCTTTTCAGGATCAATGGCTATGCCTTTGGCAGAGATGATATGACCAAGATATGCAACTTCTGGAATCCAGAACTCACATTTAGAGAACTTGGCATATAGACGATGCTCGCGAAGTTTCATGAGAGTGAGACGAAGGTGTTCTCCATGCTCTTCCTCGGATTTTGAGTAGACTAGAATGTCATCGAGATATACCACAACGAACTTGTCGAGGTATTCATGGAAGACTGAATTCATGAGTCTTGAGAACGTTGCCGGTGCATTGGTGAGACCAAAGGACATGACGGTGTATTCATATAGACCGTAACGAGTGGTGAAAGCTGTCTTAGGAATATCTTCCTTTCTGATCTTTATCTGATGGTACCCCATCCTCAAGTCCAATTTTGAGAATATTGAGGCTCCAGCAAGTTGATCAAAAAGATCATCGATACGAGGAATTGGATACTTGTTCTTGATGGTTTTCTCGTTGAGAGGACGATAGTCAACCACGAGTCTTTTTGTTTGATCCTTCTTGGCAACAAACAGAGTTGGGCAACCCCAAGCGGAGGAACTAGGCTGAATGTAACCTTTCTCCATGTACATATCGATTTGCTCCTTCAACAATTTCAGTTCAGGAGGAGCTATCTTGTATGGATGCTTAGAGATTGGAGCAGTACCTGGCTCAAGCTCGATCACGAACTCAACTGCTATGTCCGGAGGCATCCCTGGCAACTCTTCTGGAAAGACGTCAGGGAATTCACAAACCACCGGAACATTCTCAATTGCAGGAAGGGGTTTAGCATCGAGGTTGAACAGCTGAACAGAACTTGATCCATATGGAGAATAGACTATCTGGCCCGAAGGGTGGGAGAGAGTTATTGACTTTTGAGCACAGTCAATTTTAGCTTTGTGGGTCTTCAACCAATCCATACCCAGAATGACATCAATGTCAGAATTTCCCAGTAACATGAGTGAAGCAAGGAATATGCGACCTCCAATTAGGATCTGATTGTCCATGCTTATCTTGGAAGTCAACATTTGCGGTCCCGGAGAGTGAACAGTCATTTGATTGCTTAGCGGAACCAGAACTAGGTTGTATGCTTTTGCAAAAATCTTTGACACAAAAGAATGCGATGCTCCAGTATCAAACAACACTTTAGCTGGAATAGAGTTTACGGGTAATATACCGAGAACGACGTCATCAGCTTCCTCAGCTTTGTCGGCCTTGATATGGTTCACCCTCGCGGTCCTCCCGACAGGCCTGTTGTTGGAGTTGAAGGCTTTAGTCGGAGGAGCACGAACCATTGCCTGGTTGGTGTTGGGGCGAGGAGGTGGAGGTAGCTGCCTCTGAGTGCACTTATCAGCGTAGTGCCCAGTCTCCTTGCACTTGTAGCAAGTGACGACACGAGGAGGACCTGGCCTTGGCTGCCCCATTTGAACCCTCTGACCCTGCATCTGAGATGGGTTGGGTGGGCGGGGACCAAAGCCTGGAGAAGCTTGGGCATTTGGAGCCCGAGTGACAGCACCATTTGGCACCCAGATGCGGCGCTTCTGCGGAGGGGTGGTCATGTTGGAGGAGGAACCACCCCCACGCGAGTGCTTACGGGCATCTTCGAACGCCTTGCGCCCATTCTCCTCATTGAGTGCGGTGTTCACGAGCTCCACGAAGTCCTTGCACTTGATGTTGGTGAGAGCGTACTTCAGTTCCGGGTTAAAACCTCGGCGGAACCTTGCCATCTTCTTAGCCTCAGTGGACACCTCATCACCAGCGTAACGAGCGAGGCGATTGAACTCGTTCTGGTAGCCGAGGACGTCCAGCTTGCCCTGTTTGAGAGAGCAGAATTCCTCACGCATCCTTTCCATGAGACCATCTGGGATGTGGTGCTTCAGGAAGGCATCCTTGAAACATCCCCAGGTGATAGGATAGCCAGCTCTCATGGTCTGGTAGTTCTCCCACCAGGTAGCTGCCTGACCCTTCAGTAGGTAGGTGGCATACTTGACCTTATCTTCCTCAGCAACATGAGCTATCTCCAGGGCCCTGTTCATCTCCCTGATCCAGTCATCAGCATCCAGAGGCTCACGTGTTGCCACGAAAGCTCTCGGCCCCATGCTCAGAAACTCCTTGATGCTGACTCGCGGAGCATTCTGGTTGTTGTGCTGGTTAGCCTGGATCTGGGCCATCTGAGCCACGACCTGAGTCATCTGAGTCAACAGCTCCGTGAGCGGAGGTGGTTCAGGCGGGTTGATCCTTGTTGGCGGCATCCTGAATAGACATTCATTTTAGCACAACAACAGAAAAGGATAGACTTGGTAACCGAAAGATAGATTATTCCGACGCATGAATAGATAACCAACAGGTACATCATCCCATGTTCAAATACATCAGAATATCCAACAGACCAATACATGGTTCGAAATACAAAGGATAACTAAACATAGCTAGGAATGGATACATCGGTGCTCCCATGCTCATCACGCAGGACGGCAGTGAGTAGTACGACGAGAGATACGGTGCGGAGGAATCCCCCGGAAGTAGGTATGACGACGATCCATGTAGAGCGGGACTGCTCTGAGAGCAACTCTCGGTGTGGTGAAGTAGAAAGCGTCGTCTCCCTGTGCTCCAAAGCGGGGAATCCCAGTGTAACCAGGACCAAGGTCGAGAAGTGGACCTCTGATCGGCTCGTAACCTCCAGCATCTGGCAGCGGAAACCCAGCTGGCTGAGTGAAACGCGCAAAGCGCTCGTCTCCAACAAAGTCTGTGGTGTACGTAGCCATACGAGTCAACGCCAGATAGAGCTGCTCCCTGACTGAGGCCAACTCCTGAGAAAGTGCAGAAGCAACTGCGTCATTGTGCCTCACGAACTGAGCAGTGGTGTGCAGCCTGGAGCTATCAGACTCGTAGGTATCCAGGTTGTCGTGGAGAGTGAAGTGAACTCCCGCTGCCGTGATGTAACCACGGGGAATGTGGCGATAGATAGAATCGTCAAATCCCCAGTAGTCAGCACGGAGGACGGTGAGACTCACGTAAGCTGCCTGCTGCACGACCATATCCACTGTGGAACCTACTGCCTCGTAGCGGTGGACAACGCTCCTGCCATCATCTGACAGAATGTAGACGATAGCCCGGTAGCAGGTCTGGTCAAACTCTCGCTGCTGCTCGTAGAGCTGGTACTCTGGTGCCCAATGGAACCCCAGATAGGTAACCATGTCTCTCAGCATGTCCGGATAACCGGCGGTGCTCTCACAACGAGTCATCCGAACCACCTGCGGGAAGAACCTGAGATCCATCTGCAGATGATCGGGGAAGTTTTGATTAGACTCCGGTAGAAGAATTGAAGTGGAAAACAACAACAAGGTTTCAACGGACGAAAGGTTCTTTAGAAGAACAGGATATCGAAGCAACATCGGGAAAACGAGACCAACAGTCCTGAGGTACTACGGAGAACCCAAAACACGTGAAATCCTAACTTGAAAGTTTAGGTGAGAACAGAAAACAACGTTGCACTTCCTTACCAGAAAAGGGTGGGTGGGTGGGGAAAGAAGAAAAATGGCAGAATTCCTACTCTCACGTTTCAGTTTTCCTATATAGCTACAAAATAGTTTCTAGACTCAACTGCGACCAGTAAAAAAAAGGGATCCTACAGGCAGACAGGCTCTGATACCATTTGTCGCACCCGGACTTCTATAGGATACTCACCTTACGAACTGAACAGTATTCTGATGGGATTACGGGGCTTTCCGGCACCCGCGTCCTCTTACGAGTAGGCCAACACTTATGTGTGACAACCCATCGCTACTGTTCACCGTCGATGTAAACTATCCTGTAGAAATCAGGACACTACCATTGACGTACTTCATACCATACACACATGGTACGTCAAAGGCTTTGAACAAAAGGATAACACAACATGCCTCTACGACACAAAAGATTGAAATAAGTTGCAAATGGCCCTCACTAGGGCAGAGATAGCAAATACAATCATCCAGAGGACACATGTCCCAACATAGCATCATTACATATCAGCGGAAGCATTAAAAGGGGTCTGAGTACAGACAAATCCAAATAGGCTTAAGAAGCCGGAAACTGAAATAAAGACGGAGCCCATCCACGATGTCTCGGATCCTGCCCGGGTCCGCTAACTACTCGTCAGCAGCCTCGTCAAACTCCACGTAGTAGCCGTCACCTGGATCCTCGTAATCGTAGTCTGCGGAAACCACAGCCCCAAAGGGGTCAGTACATAGACGTACTGGCAAGCAAGACTCACAGTTCACCAAAGTATAGCCCGTCAACACAAGCATAGATGACTTGGGTTCAACGGTGGGAAAAGGGTATATAGAAGATGCTGCAACTGGCTGCACTAACCAACTACAGAGATTCTATCACTTCCAACTATCAGAAAAGGGGATAAGATCGAGTGTTGTAACCAACTGAAAGATAACTTCAAACAAACCAATCCTGGATCTCACCCCTTATCCAAAGAAGCAATCCGAGGATAACTCACACAGTTGGATTAAGATGAAACAAGTTATTGTGACAATAATCCTATTACTAGTCAAATTGTAGTCATGGGGTGTGAGATTGTGAATCATTAGGTTTAAGTTGTCCTGAGTACTTGTTAGCCAGTACTGTCACCAAGTTAACCATAATCGCGGAAAACACGGCTTCTCGAGAAGATTATCCCTGCAGGGTTGCACCAATTTGGCCGTACACGTATGAATAACCCGCCAGATGGGATGCCTCCCACCAAGCGGGGCACTCAACACAACTCAACTCTTCTTCGCATCAAGCCCAAAGCACCTTGGGCGCACGGCTAATCGAGCCCAGAAGAAAATGGACCCTCATAGCACTCTAAGAACGTGTCCCCCTATATGCCGACTACAAAAGTTCCACCCTGCGCTGGGCTCGCAAAAACATGCATGCGGCAAATAGAAAGCACGAACTAAATGAGATGATTTGGACGAGATGCGAATCGAATCAAATTGAGGGGGGCGCCCATACTCGCTTCCCACATGCGGGTAGTGCGCTCATCATGGATCAGTAGACAAGACCCTTTTCCTATTAGGGTCGACACTAGCAGGCCTCAAAACCACACAGGGCCTCCTGCCGGTGCCTTATCATCAAATTATTATTAAGTAATAACATTAGCATGATTGATTGATTGATTAAACATCGAGCCCCAGAACATAATGAAATATAGTAACTGAAAGTAACGGGCAACAGACTCGAGCAAAACAACCTAAGCATACTAGTAAGACACTGGCTCAATCAATAGGGTTGTAGAAGGGGTGGTGAGGCAATATCAGGGTTAAAGGATTCATGTGATAGGCTCGTAACATAAACAACTACCACTAAGGCTAGCAAGAATAGACAACGGAAAGTAGCGGTAACCAGGGTTGAAAGGAACACAATGGTTCATGTGAGTGATAACTTGCCTGCGAACTCAGCAGCCTGGTACTGGGCTAGATCCTCAGAAGGGGTGCTGTAAAGATCGTCTGCCTCAACGTCGTCGTCTATTCGAGAAGAAGCAAACAAACAGAACAGGAATGTAAACAATCATTATCATGGCATTGTGCACAATCAAGATGATGCATGACAGGTTAATGGTTGCATCAAAATAAACTAACTAACATGATAACACAATTTAAATGGACCCCTATGCTAAGATGAGTTGCATATGGAAAAGGTCCATAGATTAAGTGGAACAAATGATTTACAATTAATTATTATGTGAAAGTTGTTATCATGATGCATGCATGATGGTAACAACAAAATAACAACAAATAACAATAATAGATGCAAGTAATAAAAGGGTTTAACAAGTTTTGGAAATTATTTATTAAGTTTAGAAATTTTTGGGTACTAAAACATGTCACACAAACAATTATTGTTTTCATCAATTCAAAGTGTGCAAAACAATTAACAAAAGTTATTTTGGAAAAGAACATCAAATTTTAGTTGGATTACATGTTTCAAATATTGAAATTTGAATTAGGATGAATTTATTATGAATTAAACAATATTAAACAAGTTTTAATTGAATTTAAAACAAGTTGGAATATTATTTGAATTTTATTTGTTCAAAACATAAATTCAAATTCACATTTGAAAAGTTCACACTTTGATGGTTTGAAAACATATTTTGCATGTTCAAAGATATTTTATTTTGAGCAAGTTATGATTTTATCAAATTTGATTGAATTAAACAAGTATTAAATTATTTAGGCAATTTAAATTATTCAAACAATGAAACAAATTTTATATTTGAATAGGATATTCAAAATGGTATGAAAAACATATTTTATTTGCCTTATTTGGAATTAGTATGAATTATTTATGAATTGTTGCAAATTACATTTGAATTATTCAAATTTGAATTTTAAATGTATTTGGAAAATTCAAAACAGTACGCATTTGGAATAATTGGATAGACAATAAAATTTGGAGCAATAAACATATACAACTTTTATTTATTGGACTTATAGATTAAAAGTTATTAATTTTTAAAGTTTAGTGTTTTATTCTGCCATTTAAAAGAATTAGAAAATAACAGAAAACATGGAAACGTTTGTTACTGTGCTGTGGGCTAGCCACAGTCACTGCCCCGTGGGCCTAAGGCCAGCGTGGCGCGTGCGTGCACGCGTGGCAGCGAGGCTCGCTGACGGGTGGGGCCTGCGCGACAGGGGTGCGTGCAAAAAGGTGGGTTTTTCCGTGCGGGTGCGAGGGATCGAACCCACACCCTGCGCTGCGCGCTCGTTAGACTGAAGCCAGTGCAGCTGCGATTTGTTTCTTGTCAGTCTAAGCAACGCGAGCAGGATTAGGTGTTGCTAGCGCGTGCTCTGAATTTTAACTGACGAACAAAAGGTTCCGCGACCTGACAGAACAAGGTTCGTTGCTCGCCGGCGTTGAGAGGACTGTGGCCGTGCGCGATCTGGTGGTGCTGCTGTGGTGAGGATGGATGCGAACGTGTGCGCGCTATGGAGGGGAGACAGGAGGGGGTGGAGCGTGTGCTCACCGGGATTTGGCCGTGGGAGAGCTCGACGGCGAGCGGCGGCTGCACGGTGGTCGAGGACGGCGGCGTTGATTCCGTGCTCCTCCGAGCGAGCTAAGGTGTCCAGAAGGAAGAGGGAACGGTGGCGAGTCGGTTCCAGTAGGCAAGTGGCTAGGTGGGACTGGAGGGTGGCGGCGCCATGGCGAGTTTCAGAGGAGGCTGCCGCCGGTGAGGAATTCAGAGAGGGGGAGAGCGACGAGGAGAGGGGAATTGCGGCGGATCCGAGTGGGAGACACGGCCTAGGGGTTAGGGTTGTCGCCCTAGGGTTCCGTGGTTCTTATAGGGCGCGGAAAACCACGGGGGCCGTCGGCTGCCGCCGTACTGTCGCGGTGGCGCTCGGGATGCGCTGCCGTACTTCTAACAGAAGGCCAGCGCGAAAATTGAAGCGGTACGCGAGGTGAAAGGGGCTGGGCCGCGCGCGTTAGTTGGCTTAGGTGGGTTGGGTAGTGCTTAGCTGCCGCGCGCGCTGTAGCTTTCCTCCTTTTTCTTTTTCTGTTTTACTTTTTTTTTTGCAGAAAACAGATTTGGAAGAAAAGGATAGGTTTTTGTTTAGGAAAAATTCTAGGAAAATTAGGTTTAGTTATTTAGGTAATTAGAAACCATTTTCCAAGATTGTATTTCAAAAAGTTGAGATTAAAAGTGCTGTTTGTATTTGAACCCAAATTGAATGAATTTTCAATATTAACTAAACATTATGAAAACAAGGCATTTTTAATAGGGTTACCCCTAAGGTTAAAGTGAATAAAGATTACATTTGTTTGGTGAATTTCATGGATTCAAAAGGGTACTGATTTGAAGCCTTGGTTTGAATTTGAAAATGATTTAGAATTAATTGATCGAAAAATAATTGTTTGATTAAAACCAACAAGTTAATGAGTGATCACATGGAAATAAAATGGTTGTTTTCATTTGTTATTTTTATTCCAAAAGTTGTAACAGAGAAAGTATGAAAATAACCATTTGAAATTGTTTGAGTTTGATTATGAAAACAAGATAAAACAGATGCAAAACAAATAGTAACAAATGCAAACAAATAATTAAACATGATGACATGATGCAATACTTGAATTAAAACAATAAATCAAACATTCTAAGGGATATTTCATACTTGGGATGTTACAGCTGAGAGACATGGTCACCTATCTGGGGTTCCGTTGGGCACCAGAGTACCAGGTCTACGAGCAGCAGCGAGAGTTTGACCAGACCTACTACCAGGCTATCGTCTACATTCTGTCAGATGATGGCATGAGCGTTGTCCACCGCTACGAGGCAGTAGGTTCCACAGTGGATATGGCTGTGCAGCAGGCAGCTTATGTCAGTCTCACCGTCCTTCGTGCTGACTACTGGGGATTTGACGATTCTATCTATCGCCACATCCCCCGTGGTTACATCACTTCGGAGGGAGCTCACTTCACTCTCTACGACAACCTGGATGTCTACGAGCATGATAACACCAGGCTGCACACCACCGCTCAGTTTGTGAGGCACAGTGACGCAGTTGCTACCACACTCTCTCAGGAGTTGGCTTCAGTCAGAGAGCAGCTCTACCTTGCTTTGACTCGTCTGGCGACGTCCACCACAGACTTTGTTGGAGATGAGCGCTTTGCACGTTTCGATCAGCCAGTTGGTCGTCGTCTGCCAGATGCTGGAGGTTACGAGCCGATCAGAGGTCCACTCCTCAACCTCGGTGCTGGTTACACTGGGATTCCGCGTTTTGGAGCACAGGGAGCTGACGCTATGTACTTCACCACACCTAGAGTCGCTCTCAGACCACGTCAGATCTATGTGGATCGTCGTTCTACCTACTTTCGTGGGCGTGCTCCTCACCGTACCCCTCGTCGTACTACTCACCGCCGTCCTGCGTGATGAGCACGAGAGTACCGATGTATCCATTCCTAGCTATGTTTAGTTATCCTTTGGCTTTCGAACCATTTGTGGTGTGTTGGATATTCTGATGTATTTGAACATGTAATGATGTACATGTTGGTTATCTATTCATGCGTCGGAATAATCTCTCTTTTCGGTTACCAAGTCTATCCTTTTCTGTTGTTGTGCTAAAATGCATGTCTATTCAGGATGCCGCCAACAAGGAACAACCCGCCTGAGCCACCGCCAATCACGGAGCTGTTGACTCAGATGACTCAGGTCGTGACGCAGATGGCCTAGTTCCAGGCTAATCAGCACAACAACCAGAATGCTCCACGAGTCAGCATCAAGGAGTTTCTGAGTCTGGGGCCGAGAGCTTTCGTGGCAACACGCGAGCCTATGGATGCTGATGACTGGATCCGTGAGATGGCCAGAGCTCTGGACATTGCTCACGTTGCTGAGGAAGACAAAGTCAAGTATGCCACCTACCTACTGAAGGGTCAGGCAGCTACCTGGTGGGAGAACTACCAGACCATGAGAGCTGGATACCCAATCACCTGGGGTTGTTTCAAGGATGCCTTCCTGAAGCATCACATCCCAGATGGTCTCATGGAAAGGATGCGTGAGGAGTTTTGCTCTCTCAAGCAGGGCAAGCTGGACGTCATTGGCTATCAGAATGAGTTCAATCGCCTCGCTCGTTACGCTGGTGATGAGGTGTCCACTGAGGCTAAGAAGATGGCAAGGTTCCGCCGAGGTTTTAACCCGGAACTCAAGTACGCCCTCACCAACATCAAGGCCAAAGACTTCAAGGAGCTCGTGAACACCGCGCTCAATGAAGAAAATGGGCGCAAGGCGTTCGAGGAGTCTCGAAAGCACTCGCGTGAGGGTGGTTCCTCCTCCAACATGACCACCCCTCCGCAGAAGCGCCGCATCTGGGTGCCAAATGGTGCTGTCACTCGGGCTCCATATGCCCAAGCTTCTCCAGGCTTCGCTTCCCGCCCACCCAACCCATCTCAGATGCAGGCTCAGAGGTTTCCAATGGGGCAGCCAAGACCAGATGCACCTCGTGTCGTCACTTGCTACAAATGCAAGCAGACAGGGCACTACGCTAACAAGTGCACTCAGAGGCAGCTACCTCCACCACCACCTCGCCCCAACACCAACCAGGCAATGGTGTGTGCTCCCCCGGCTAAAGCCTTCAACTCCAACAACATGCCCGTCTGGAGGACCGCGAGGGTGAATCATGTCAAGGTCGACAAAGCTGAGGAAGCTGCTGACGTCGTTCTCGGTACATTCCCCGTAAACTCTAACCCAGCTAAAGTGTTGTTTGATACCGGGGCATCGCATTCTTTCGTGTCAAAGATCTTTGCGACATCAGTTAAACTACCTTTTGTTGGTTTGGGTTCCCCGCTAGTAGTAAACTCCCCTGGAGCAACTATGCAAACTTCCAAGATCAGTCACGAGAATCAGATCCAAATTGGAGGACACATATTCCTTGCTTCTCTCATTCTACTTGGCAATTCTGACATTGATGTCATTCTTGGCATGGATTGGTTGAAGGCCAATAAAGCTACGATTGATTGTGCTCAGAAGTCAATAACTCTGTTCCACCCTTCTGGCCAGATAGTCTATTCTCCAAATGAATCAAGTTCTGTTCAGCTATACACCCTAGATGCTAAACCTCTACCTCTACTTGAAAATGTTCCGGTGGTTTGTGAATTCCCTGACGTCTTTCCAGAAGAGTTGCCAGGGATGCCTCCGGACAGAGTAGTTGAGTTCGTGATCGAGTTTGAACCAGGTACTGCTCCAATCTCTAAGCATCCATACAAGATAGCTCCTCCTGAACTGAAATTGTTAAAGGAGCAAATCGATATGTACATGGAGAAAGGTTACATTCAGCCTAGTTCTTCGGCTTGGGGTTGCCCAACTCTGTTCGTTGCAAAGAAGGATCAAACAAAGAGACTCGTGGTTGACTATCGTCCTCTTAACGAGATAACCATCAAAAACAAGTATCCAATTCCTCGTATCGATGATCTTTTTGATCAACTTGCTGGAGCCTCAATATTCTCAAAGTTGGACTTGAGGATGGGTTACCAGCAAATAAAGATCAGAAAGGAAGATATTCCAAAAACAGCTTTCACCACTCGGTACGGTCTATATGAATACACCGTCATGTCCTTTGGTCTCACCAATGCACCGGCGACGTTCTCTAGACTCATGAATTCTGTCTTCCATGAATACCTCGACAAGTTCGTTGTGGTATATCTTGATGACATTCTTGTCTACTCCAAATCTGAGGAAGAGCATGGAGAACATCTTCGTATCACTCTCATGAAACTTCGCGAGCATCGTCTATATGCCAAGTTCTCCAAATGTGAGTTCTGGATTCCAGAAGTTGCTTACCTTGGTCATGTCATCTCCGCAAAGGGCATAGCCATTGATCGAGAAAAGGTTAAAGCAATTGTTGATTGGAAACCTCCTAAGACGGTGAAGCAAGTCAGAAGTTTTCTTGGCTTGGCTAGCTATTGCCGTCGTTTCGTCCAAAACTTTTCCAAGATTGCCAAACCTCTCACTGATCTCACCAAGAAGGACAAGAAGTTCGTTTGGTCTCCACAATGTGATGAAAGTTTCAATCTCCTGAAGACTAAACTCACTTCTACCCCAGTTTTGGTTGGCCCAGATACTACCAAACCTTTCCAGATATTCTGCGATGCATCTCTCCAAGGTCTAGGTGCAGTTCTTATGCAAGAACGTCAAGTGGTGGCTTATGCTTCACGTCAGTTGAATGCACATGAGCAAAACTATCCCACACATGACCTAGAACTTGCAGCAGTTGTGTTTGTCCTCAAGAAATGGAGGAAATACTTGTTGGGTAATCGCACTGAAATCTTTTCCGATCACAAGAGTCTGAAATACATCTTCACTCAGCCAGATCTAAACCTCAGGCAAAGGAGATGGATTGAAAAGATTAAAGACTTTGATCTCACCATTTCTTACACTCCAGGCAAGGCTAATGTTATGGCCGATGCTCTCAGTCGCAAGTCATATTGCAATAATCTCATGATCATGGAAAGCCAACCTCCACTTCATGAAGAATTCCAGAAGATGAACCTTGGTCTTGTTCCTCAAGGCTATCTTGCTAGCTTGACAGCCAGTCCAACTCTCGAGGACAAGATTCGTTCTGAACAACTTCGTGACGCTGAAATCAAGAAGATGGTAGAACACATCAAACAAGGAAAGGAGAAATTTAAGTCCTTCTCAATTGATGACAAAGGAACTGTGTTCTTCGAAGGACGCATTGCAGTTCCTCAAGTTCAAAATCTCAAAGATATCATTCTCAAGGAGGCTCATGAAACTCTTCTTTCCATTCACCCTGGAAGTACAAAGATGTACCAGGATCTTAAGACACTGTATTGGTGGCCTGGCATGAAACGTGAAATTGCTCAATACGTTTCTGAATGCGACGTTTGTCAACGTGTTAAGGCAGTCCATCAGAAAACAGCCGGTCTACTCCAACCTCTGAAAATTCCTGAGTGGAAGTGGGACATGATTGAAATGGACTTCGTCACTGGTTTTCCAAAGTCCAAGAAGGGCAACGATGCAATCTTCGTTGTTATTGATCGTCTCACTAAGGTAGCTCACTTCTTTCCTGTCAAAGAAACAATCTCAGCTAGCCAGTTAGCAGAACTCTACACAGCAAAGATTGTTCCTCTTCATGGTGTTCCATTGGAAATAAGCTCAGACCGTGGAAGCATATTCACTTCTCATTTCTGGAAAAGCTTTCAAGAAGCATTGGGCACCAAACTTCTTTTCAGCACAGCTTATCACCCTCAGTCTCAAGGGCAAGTCGAAAGAGTCAATCAGATTCTCGAGGATATGCTCAGAGCATGTGGTATCTCCTTTGGCATGAAATGGGAGGATTGCCTTCCATATGCTGAATTCTCCTACAACAACAGCTACCAGGCAAGCCTAGGCATGGCACCATTTGAAGCACTCTATGGCCGCAGATGCAGGAGTCCAATCAATTGGTCTGGAGCTGGTGAACGTTCACTCTTAGGCCCTGACATTGTTAAGGAAGCCGAGGAGAAAGTTCGTATCATTCGTGACAATCTCAAGATTGCTCAGTCTCGTCAGAAAAGCTACTATGACAGCAAGCACAGGGATATGATCTACGCACCTGGTGACAAGGCATATCTCCGTGTAACTCCCCTTAGAGGCACTCATCGTTTCGGTGTGAAAGGAAAGCTTGCACCAAGATACATTGGTCCTTTCAACATTCTCTCAGGGCGTGCAGAAAATGCCTATCGTCTTGAACTTCCAGAAAAACTATCCAAGGTGCACGATGTGTTTCATGTGTCACAGCTCAAGAAGTGTTTCAAAGATCCAGATCGTGCAGTTGATCATGATTCCATTGAACTGCAAGATGATCTATCTTATGAGGAGCACCCTGTTCGTATTCTCGATGAGACCAAGCGTAAGACTCGCAACAAGAGCACCAAGTTCTTGAAAGTGCAATGGTCGCATCATTCCGATAAAGAGGCAACGTTAGGAGACCGAAGAGGATCTTCGCAAGAAGTATCCGGACCTTTTCCTTTCTCAGTAGGAATCTCGGGGCGCGATTCCTTCAAGGGGGGGCGTTTTGTAACATCCCAAGTATGAAAAACCACCCCTAGCATGTTTGATTCTTGTTTAATTAAAGTTTTGCATCATGTCATCATATTCATTGAATTGTTTGCATCTGTTTTACTTTGTTTCCATTTGTTTGCTTCTGTTTTACTCTGTTTTCACAATTCAAATTCAAACATTATTCAAACCTTTATTTCATACTTGCTCTGTTACAACCTTTTAAATAAAAGTTCAAATAAAAAACAACCATTTTGTTCCATTAAAACATGAGGTTCAAACCATTAAAAGTATGGCTTTAATAAGATAATTAATCCAAACTTAATTCAATTGTATTTTAAATTCAAATCAAAAAACATGAAACAACACCCAATTTCACAGTATGAAAGTACCAAACAATTCTAATTACATTTGTTCTAATTAAACAATAGGGTTCACCCTATTAACAAGTTTGTTTTCAATAATATTTACTTAATATAAAATCCATCCAATTTTTGAATTAAATCACAAACAACAATTTAATTTGAAACTTTTTGGAAAACAAAGTTAGCATTTAGTTGCTATTGTAAAAACTAACCTAACCATAATTTTTTCCAAATTTTCCTAGCCCTAAAAACTAACTTTTCCTTCCATTTTCATTTCTGCAAAAAAAAACAGAAGGAGAAAATTTTTTAAAACAAAAAAACGGGCGCCAGGGGCAGTGGGCTGCGCCCAGCCCACCTTTTCCCTTTCTCCCCACGCAGCCCGGCCCTTTTCCTTTTCTCTCTGGCCCGATACCGGTTCGCAGCGCCCCCCTCCTTTCTTCTTTCTGTACGGCGCCGCATCCGCCGCAGCCACGTCGGCGTACGGCGGAGCAGACGGTCCGCAGCGCCCGCGCAGCCCTATTTCTACCCCCTAGGGTTTCCTCGATGCCCTAGCCACCACTCCACCCCTTTCCCTCGAGCTCCGCCGCCGATCGCCACCTCTCTGTCCCGTTTCCCTCACCTCTGCATCTCACCCCGGCGAGCCACCTCTGAAACTCCGATGGCCATCACCGCCTCGCAACGACACCGTCTACCCTAGCCACTGAAATCGAACCGCCGTGTTCCACTCTCCCTCCCGGACACCTCCTCGAGCCCGGGGACGCTCTGGATCACCGCCGCCATCGTCGACGCCGCCGTCTGCTCCGAGCCCCTGCCACCTCCACGACGCCGGTGAGCAGTCGAGCACGTCCCCCTCCTTCCTGTTCCCCTCTGCACGATTGCCTCCTCGTCCACCACACACCCGCACGCACACGGGCTATCAGCAGCACTTCACAGCACCGGCAGCAACCACGGCTCGCCGCCGACAACGATCTCTGACGAGGTTCAGTTAGCGCGCGCGCCGTTGAGATTCAGTTAACGAAACTGAAACTCAACCTTGCTGCATCCCCATACCTGACAGAAACATTCGTTCGCTGCACTGGTTGCAGCGTTGCGCGCGCACGGGCAGGTCACGAGTTCGAGCCCTCGCGCCCGCGAAATAAAACCAAATTTTTGCGCAGCGCGCTGACAGGGTGGCCCCCCTGTCAGCTGCTGTGTGGCCAGCTGCCACGCGTGCATGCCACGCTGGCCCAGGGCCCAGTGGCAGTGCCCTGGGTTAGCTAGCAGTGCGGTAGAAAAGGTTTTCAACCTTTTCTGTTTTAATCTAAGTCCTTTTAAATTACAGATTGGTCCTCCAAATTAAATTGCTTATAACTTTTAAATTATAACTCCAAATAATAAAAGTAAAATATGTGTGTTGATCCAAATTAAATTGTCTATCTATTTAAACCAATTGTTTCCTGTTTTGAATTTTCCAAATGCATTTCAAATTTGAATTCAAACAATTCATTTGTAAATTGATAAAATCTATAACTAATTCATACTAAATCCAAATAATGCAAATAAAATATGTTTTCCATGATATTTCAAACCACCTATTAAAATATAAATTTTGTTTCATGGTTTGAATAATTAAAGTTGCTTAAATAATTTAAACCTTGTTTAAATCATTTAAATTTGCTAAATTCCTAACTTGCTCAAAATAAATTATTCTTGAACATGTAAAATATGTTTTCAAACTAGAAAAGTATAAACTTTTCAAATATGAATTTGAATTTATGTTTGGAACAAATAAAATTCAAATAATATTCAAACTTGTTCCAAATTTATTTAAAACTTGTTTAATCTTGTTTAATTCATAATTAAATTATTGTAATCCCTTTTTAAATAATTGAAACATGTAATCCAACTAAAATTTTGTGTTCTTTTCAAATATGAATTTTGTTATTTATTTTGCACAATTTAAATTGGTGAAAACAACAACTATTTGTGTAATCCCTTTAATGAACCAAAAAAAATTCCCTAACTTAATAAATAAATTTCTAAATTGGTAAACCTCATTTCCAATTGGTTCTATTGTTGTTATTTTGTTGTTTTCCTCATCCCTGCATCATACTAATCCACTTTCACCTGTTGGTTAATTGGAAAACAATTTGTTTCAACCAAAATTCATGGGCTTTTCATATGCAACTCAAAATTGCATATGTGTCCATTTAAATTGTGTTACCATGCCAACTAGTTTATTTTGATGCATCCATTAACTTGACATGCATAATCCCATGATTGTGCACTATGCCATGATATTGATTGTTTATCTTCCTGTATTGTTTGTTTGCTTCTTCTCGGATAGACGACGACGTTGAGACAGACGATACTTACGACACCCCTTCTGAGGATCTAGCCCAGTACCAGGCTACTGAGTTTGCAGGCAAGTTATCACTCACATGAACCATTGTGTTCCTTTCAACATTGGTTACCGATAATTTCCGTTGTCTATTCCTGCTAGCCATATATATCGTTGCTTCTGTTACAAACCTATCACCTGATACCCTGAACCCTGATATTGCCTCACCTCCAGTCCTATAACCCCGTTGCTTGGGCCCGTGTCTTACTAGCATGCTTAGGGTTGTTTTTGCTCGAGTCTGTTATCAGTTACTTTCTGTTATCATATTTGATTATATTCTGGGGCACGATGTTAAACAACAACCTGTTAATCTTGAGGTAATAATAAATTGCTTATAAGGCACCGGCAGGAGGCCCGGCGTGGTTTTGAGGCCTGCTAGTGTCGACCCTAATTAGGAAAAGGGTCTTGTCTACTGATCCATGATGAGCGCACTATCGGCATGTGGGAAGCGTGTATGGGCGCCCCCCTCAATTTGATTCGATTCGCATCTCGTCCAAATCACCACACTTAGTTCGGGCTTTCCATTTGATGCACACATATGCAGGTACGAACCCGAGGCCAGGGTGGAACTTTTGTAGTCGGCATTTAGGGCGGCGTGGTCTTCCAGTGCTATGAGGGTCCCCTTTTCTTCGTGGGGCTCGATTAGCCGCGCACGCGCAGCACGTGGTGCTTTGGGCTTGATGCGAAGAAGAGTTGAGTTGTGTTGAGTGCCCCGCTTGGTGGGAAAGGCCTTCCCATCTGGCGGGTTATTCTTACGTGTACGGCCAAATTGGTGCACCCCTGCAGGGATAAATCTTCTCGAGAAGCCGTGTTTTCCGCGGTTATGGTTAACTTGGTGAAAGTACTGGCTAACAAGTACTCAGAACAAATTACACCTAACTAATGATAACTTGACTAGTAATAGGCTTATTGACACAACAATTTGATCCATCATTAATCCAACTGTGTGAGTTATCCTCGGATTGCTTCTTTGGATAAGGGGCGAGATCCAGGATGGGTTTGTTTGGTGGTTAGTTATAGTTGGTTACGATACGCTATCTTATCCCCTTTCTGATAGCCGGAAGTTGTAGTTTGTTCTGTAGTTGGTTAGTGCAGCCAGTTGCAACATCTTTCATATCCCTTTCTTCCGTTGAACCCAAGGCATCTGTGCTTGGTGTTGACGGGCTACACTTTGGTGAACTGTGAGTCTTGCTTGCCAGTACGTTTATGTACTGACCCCTTTGGGGCTGTGGTTTCCGCAGACTACGCTTACGAGGATCCCCGTGACGGCTACTACGTGGAGTTTGACGAGGCTGCTGACGAGTAGGTAGCGGACCCGGGCAGGATCCGAGACATCGTGGATGGGCTCCGTCTTCTTTTCATTCCCGGCTTCTTAAGCCTATTTGGATTTGTCTGTACTCAGACCCTTTGAATGCTTCCGCTGAGATGTAATGATGTTATGTTGGGACATGTGTCCTCTGGATGATTGTATTTGCTATCTCTGCTCTAGTGAGAGCCATTTGCAACTTATTTCCATCTTTTGTGTCTTAGAGATCTGTTGTGTTATCATTTGTTCAACGCCGTTGACGTACCATGTGTGTATGGTATGAAGTACGTCAATGGTAGTATCCTGATTTCTATGGGATGATTTACGTAGACGCTGAACAGATAGGGGTTGGTTGTCACACATACGTGTGTTGGCCTACTCGTAAGAGATGCGGGTGCCGGTAAGCCCCGTAATCCAATCCACTACTGTTCAACGGAACTGCGAGTATCCTTTAGAAGTCCGGGTGCGACAGTGTTTCCTTTTCTCGAAAAAAATGTACTCCCTCTGTATCTCCAAGACGATTAATTTGGGACAGAGGGAGTACAACGAAAACTCTTATTTGCCGTAAGAAAACTCAATTGGTACTAACAAGTACAAGCACTTCTAATTCTCCATTTTCTTAATATTCTTGATCATTTCCTTTACCATTCTTGTTTTGCATTCAGTTCTGATGCCCATTTTGCAGTTTGAGGTCTGAATCCTGCACTGTTTGCTTTCCATTACCTGCCACGGTGCTCAGAGTCACTATTTAGCTGCAAGTATGTTGACCTATCAGATATGTCAGTTTGTACCATGGTTTCAGACCCAAATGCACTCTCATTTCTATAACATCCACCGTATTCTCTTAAATGATTATGGTAAGATACAAGGTTTGATCTCTTGTGCAATTTTTGGTTGAAGCGTTTTTAGAGCCTTTTTTTAAGCTCCAAGTTGACTACTGCATATGCTCTATTTCAACCCCGATAGAGGAAGCTGCTCACATTTTCAGAAATGACCGGTCGATTGTTCATCAAAAATAGTTTTTTAGATACTATATATCTTGAATTTCATGCCCAGGTAACCAGCAATAGAAATATAAATCAAGTGTGGATCATGTGTTTTGTTTCTTTGATGTGATGCCTATGGTTTCTGGTTACAGAACATATATATTATGTAAGCGAACAATACTACTACAAGGTTAATGGCTAGAGATTATATGAATCTGTCATTTCTCTTCATTTTGTGCTCCAGGCTTATTGTTGCTAAGTTTAATTTCTCGTCGCAAGTTTCTCTCTTTCTGTTGTTAGGAATTGTGTCCTCGGAGGGTGAAAGCCGTAAGAAAAGGCCTTACTGGTCTCTGTGTGCCCAAAAGATTCAGCAAATCTGCACAGAACTCAGACCCCGTGATCTTTCCGGTGAGTAATTGAGTATACTATAAATGCACCTTCACTTTATTTCATATGCTCGTGACCCTACTTTATCGAAAGGGCTAAGCACTAATACGAGTTAATTAAAAGGAAACTTTGTCGTAAAAACATATTCTAAAACTGATAGTGATCCATAGCAGCAAATACAGTGAAACGGCAATGCTAAAATCTGAACTTCTATTCGAGGTAAAATCCTTTTAGTATTTGGTGCATGACAAGGCAGTGATGCTGACCTATTAGCTTGAGGTAAGGATAATCTCGAACAAGATCCATTTTCTACCCTCCAAAATATATTTCTTTTACCGGGAGAATAGGCTTGTGCTGCTGTTTTCTTGGCTTTTTAGCCTTCCGTAAAATATCTTCTTCGGAGCATCTTCAACCAGACCCCCACTTCCTGCTATACACATAGCTTGGACATGGACGGGCGAAAAAAAATGCCACCCAACCGGACCACCCATACCCACCGCGCTATCTGGAATGCCTTGCAGCCCTCAAATCATGCCCGTATGTTGGGCGGAATTGGAGTCGCCCATACGTGGCTGCCACGTCGGACAGACAGACTGGACCCATGCAAATGAAGCAGCTCCGCTGCTAACAATTCTTCATTCATGGTTTTGGCCAGCGCTTCACGGCTTCACCCGCCACCATCTTATAGTCTGTCTGCGTCCGCCATGGTCTGGAAGCTGACTTGTTACAACAACTTGACCTTGGAGCGGATTGTGGCCGAGCACAAAGCCCGTCACGCAGCCCGCTTTGCATCCGCCTTTCGCCTACCTTGGACAAGGATGAAGCCTCGACAGCAGGCGAGGAGGCGGGTGGACAGTGGTCCTCCCCCGTCTCGGGGTATGTCAATGGCGGAGTGATACGTCTCAAACGTATCTATAATTCCATGTTGTTTCGTGCCATTTGCTACATGTTTTCTATACACTTTATATCATTTTAATGGATTTCCTGAGACTAACATATTAACAAGATTCCATAGCGCCTGTTTTTTGCTATTTTTGGTTTCAGAAAAGTTGTTCTAAAAATGTTCTCGGAATTGTACGAAACAAAATTCCAGAGTCTTATTTTTATGTCACGTACACAGAGTCCGGAGGAGACCCGGAGGGGGGCCCTGGAGCAGCCACACCATAGGGTGGCTCTTGGCCGCGCCACCGGGTGTTGTGGGCCCCCTGGCCACCCATCGACATCTATCTTTCGCCTATTTAACCTCCTCCTCGGTAAAACCCTAAATACCCGAGGCTCCATCCACGAAAAGTTCCGTAGCCGCCATTGATACGTCATAAACATATCCATAATTTCTGATGTTCCATGTTGTTTTCATACTATATGCTACATGTTTCTTATACAATTTATGTCATTTTTATGGATTTTCTGGGACTGGCCTATTGACAAGATGTCACAGAGCTAGTTCCTGTTTTATGTTGTTTTTAGTTTCAGAAAAGTTTTTCTGGAAATATTCTCGGAATTGGACGATTCAAAAGCCAAAAGTCTTAGAATTCCCGGAGGGTCAAGGAAGTCCAAAGGAGACCCGGAGGGGGCCTGGAGTCCGCACACCGTGCTTGGGCGCGGGTGGGCCCCTGGCCGTGCCGGGAGGTGGTGTGGGCCCCTCGGGCGCCCACCGCATCGCCCTTTCGCCTATATATGCCCCCGATGCATAAACCCTAAAGATATTGACCCCCTTCCATGAAAAGTTCCATAGCTCCGCCGCCGCCACCGATAAGTTTTGGGGGAAAAAATATCTGTTCCGGCACCCTGCCGGGACGGGGAAATGCCCCCGGAGCCATCTCCATCGACTCCACCGCCATCTTCATCGTCGTTGCTGTCTCCCATGATGAGGAGGGAGTAGTTCTCCCCCGGGGCTGAGGGCTCTACCGGTAGCTATGTGTTTCATATCTCTCCCCATGGTGTGATCTTTATGTGATCATGAGCTTTGTAATATAGTTGAATAAGTAGATGTTAGTCTTCATCTGTTATGCTACTCGAGTGGTTTTGTTATGAGATCTCTGTAAACACTTTGATCACGGTGTAAAGGTGACAGTGTGTGCACCATGTGGTTTAGCATGATATTTATATTTTGTGTTTGATGACCCTATGAAATTGTGGCGTTTGTTTAGCACTAATTTGGGGCACTCATAGTGACAGCGTGGGGTGCCCTAGAGAAAAATACAGACTTGAGGAGTGATGTTACAGCATTACACAATAATTGGTGTTTGTTATTCGACCGGAGAGTGGTTTGGAGTAGCATAGTGAAAAGATGATATTTATGCATTCAATTATGTTGTTATTGTTGACAGTGTCCACTAATGGAAGTAGGATCCCTAGGCCTTGTTTCTAAGCATTGAAACACCATTTACAATCAGTTCTTCTACATGTTTGCTTGGTGCCATTTTTATTTCAGATTGCTATTATCACTTACAATCATCCATATTACTTGTATTTCACTATCTGTTCACCGAACTAGTGACCTATACAACTGACAATTGTATTAGGTGTGTTGGGGACACAAGAGACTTCTTGTATCGTAATTGCAGGGTTGCTTGAGAGAGATACCTTTGACCTCTTCCTCCCTGAGTTCGATAAACCTTGGGTGATCCACTTAAGGGAAACTTGCTGTTGTTCGACAAACCTCTGCACTTGGAGGCCCAACATTTTCTACAAGAATAGAATCATGCATAGACATCAAGCTCTTTTCTCGCGCCGTTGCCGGGGAGGTAAGGTAAAAGGTACTCAATCCTCGGGTGTGAGTGCTCGAAGTTATTTCCTTTAGATTCTGCAATTATATCTTTTTGTTTCTTGTTTTCACTAGTTAGGCTTATTTTTAATTGTTCCTTATTTTTATTTTTACTAGTTAGGCTTAATGGAAAACAACAAAAATATGAGAGAACTTTATAATCTTTATCTTGAATTAAAACATTAAGTGTGTGAAGAGAAAATTAAAAACCTATGGAGCTTTATTTGCATGCTAGTAGCAATGTTGTTAGTATGAATTCTTTGAAAACCATTATTGCTAATGCTATGGAAAGATCTAAACTTGGGGAAGCTGGTTTTGATGAATATGATATTTTTAGTCCCCCCAAGTTTTGAGGAGGAAATTTTCTTTGATGATACTTTGCCTCCAATATATGATGATTACAATGATGAATATGTTATTTTCAGTCCACCTACTATTGAGGAGAAAATTAATTATGATTACAATATGCCTCCTAAATTTGATGATTATGGTGATGAGAATAATAATGATAGCTATTTTGTTGAATTTTCTCCCACTACTATTAATGAGAATGACTATGCTTATGTGGAGAGTATTAATTTTTTTATGCATGTAGCTCATGATAAGGATGTTATATGTGATAGTTATATTGTTAATTTCATTCATGATGCTACTGAAAGTTATTATGAAAGAGGGAAACATAGTTTTATGCATCTCAACAATATAAAGTTTCCCCTCTTTATGTTGAAATTTCTGAAGTTGTACATATTTTGTCTTACTATGCTAGCCACTTTGTGCTTTATTGACTTGTTCTTATACAAGATTTTTTCATAGGAAGTGGTTTAGACTTAAATTTGTTTTACATTTGCTTCTTGATGCTCTCTTTTGATTCAATTCATATTTCTCATGTGAGCATCTTCTCAAATTATCATGCCTAGCTAAAAGGCTTTTAAAAAAACACTTCTTGGGAGATAACCTATGGTTTTATTTTTTTGCTTTGTTTTTCTATGTTTTCTTTGAATCAAGGTGTTGTTTACTTCTCTAGCAACTCCTTTGTATCTTTATTTTCTCGCATTTTTTGTGCCAAGTAAAGTTTCTAGCAAAAGTTGGTGTTGGTTTTGGATTTCTTCGTAGGAAACAGATTTATGTTGTTCACCATATAAAATCGTAAAAATCACAGAAAGATCAAAATGACCTGAAAAATTTTGTGCATATTCCTTAGATAATTACGAATTTTTTTTGTTGTTTTAGTTTTTTGATTCGAGCAACTTAAGTGCCCCTAAAAAATTCGTCTTTACAGACTGTTCTGGTTTTGATAGATTCTGCCTTTTTACTTGCACTCTCTCTTTTACTATGTCAAGTGGATTTCTTTGCTCCACGAAACATCAGTGAATGTATATAATGTTTAAAAGTATCAATAACACTTGTGTCCATACATAACATGTGAATTTTTTATCGTGCATTAACCCTCTAATGCGAATTACATTGAGTGTGGTGTGAAGGAAGTTTTCAAGGGTCAAGATAAGAGGGTGATATAATGTGATAAAGAAGAGTGCAAATCCAAAGCTTGGGGATGCCCCCGTGGTTCATCCCAGAAAATTCTAAGAAGACTCAAGCGTTTAAACTTGGGATGCCCAAGGCATCCCCTTCTTCATCAACAAATTATCAGGTCACTTCTAGTGAAACTATATTTTCATTCGGTGAGATCATATGAATTTTACTTGAAGGGTCTGTTTGTTTTCCTTTCTGAAATAATATTGTTGGAACCTAGCATTATTTGTGTGGGAGAGAGACACACTCCTCATTTTCATATGAATACTGGTTATGCTCGTATTCTTAGTTTTTCTTCTAGCTGCTTCAAATCCTTTTAGCTCCTATTTTTCATGCATCTCTTATTCAAAGTTGTTAATTCTAGTAGAGTTATGTTAGTACTCTCTTGTTTCATTGCTATATATCTTGGAGAGTTTTTTTTGTTTGGTGTTTAATGGAATTAGAAAATGCTACTTGTGGGAGATGGTATAACGAAAAAGCTTGCATATTCTTGTAGATCACTAAACTGTTTCACTTGATTATTTGTTGTTGTTTTGAGATATTAATATGTTTAATGGTAAACTTGCTGGTTTAGTAAAGTAAAAAATAATTAATGGTTGGTCTAAAAGCTTGAAATTGTGCCACACTCAAATAACCAGTTGATAGGATAATGGTATATGACTTCCTTTGCTGATAGCAATCATAATGGCTTTTTGTTACGCGCTACGGTCGGTGTAGCTAACAGTGACTTGTCACTGCCACGGACCGTCTTGGAGTGATTTTCATTATGCCTTGTGAGATTATGATTTTAGTTGTAATCTTTTAACTTGTGAGTTCTACGTTATGGTTTTCTGGCACTTCCACCATCCATATTTGCTAGCCTCTTTGGTAGTGTGCATTGCCCATTCTCACATTGAGAGTTGGCGCAAACTTCGCCAGTGCATTCAAACCCCGTGGGAGGACTTTGTTCTTCTACACATAAGCCTAAAATATCTTCCTCAAAATAGCCACCATACCTACCTATGATGTCATTTCCATAGCGATTCCGAGATATATTGCCATACAACATCCATCGTCATTATGTTACCTTTCATGCTTCATTGTTATTTTGCATACTGCTACACTGGAAGGAGCATTTAGTTTTACATACATCGGAGATATTTCAGTTTGAGTTATGAGTACTAAAATTGCGATTATTCATTGTAAAATAGATTGTTGCCCCTACCAGTGAGGTTATATATAAAAAAGAGAAAAGGCCCAAAAAGAAAAAAAGAAAGAAAAAAGGGCAAAAGAGATATAATAAAGAGAGAGGGGACAACGCTACTATCATTTATTCCACACTTGTGCTTGGTTAGCATCATTAGTTCATATTATGACTTGCATAACTATTTGAGGAACTTACATTAAGAACTTGGCTTGTATATTCCAATGATGAGCCTCCTCAAAAATGCTCTAGGTCTTCGTGAGCAAGCAAGTTGGATGCACCCCCACTAGTTCCATTGGAGAGCTTTCATACACTTATAGATCTATGTGCATCCGTTGTGTGGCAATCACTGCTCCTTGCATGACTTCGATTATAAGACTTCCTCTTGTCTAATGATCACTTTCAGTTGTGTGATACTTTCTTCCATTGACCATCCAAACCCCTCATAATGTTCTTTTAGCCATAACATCCTGGTGCCAGGGACCAATACAGAACGCTTGCTTGTTTTGAGTGCACAAATATTTTAAGGATTTTTCTACGTGCATATTGTTGTCACTTGACTTGATCCTCGCAAGAGTTGTTGTGAGAGTTTGATGCCTTGGATGATTATATTGTTGTTCTTGAAGCTTAAATCATCTCTAATAAACCATTGCACGGTTGATTGTCTTTTAGTATTGATTCATTGAAAAGATTTACTTTGTTCTTCCTAATTGTTTATACATTATTCTAGTTGATATCAACTATAAACCACAACCTTTATTCATTTGATCCTAGTTTACATGCTTTACATTACTATGATGATCAAGTTTATGTTGGTAGCATGTCACCTCAAAAATTATTTATTTTTATCGTTTTCCTACTCGAGGACGAGTAGGAACTAAGCTTGGGGATGTTGATACGTCATAAACGTATCCATAATTTCTGATGTTCCATGTTGTTTTCATACTATATGCTACATGTTTATTATACACTTTATGTCATTTTTATGGATTTTCTGGGACTGGCCTATTGACAAGATGCCACAGAGCCAGTTCCTGTTTTCTGTTGTTTTCAGTTTCAGAAAAGTTGTTCTGGAAATATTTTCGGAGTTGGACGATTCAAAAGCCAAAAGTCTCAGAATTCCCGGAGGGTCAAGGAAGTCCAAAGGAGACCAGGAGGGGTGCCCTGGAGCCCCCACACCATGCATGGGCGGGGGTGGGCCTCTAGCCGCGCCGGGAGGTGGTGTGGGCCCCTCGGGCGCCCACCTCCATCGCCCTTTCGCCTATATATGCCCCCGATGCATAAACCCTAAAGATATCGGCCCCCTTCCATGAAAATGTTCCGTAGCTCCACCGCCGCCGCCGAAAAGTTTCGGGGGACAGAGATCTCTGTTCCGGCACCCTGCCGAGACGGGGAAGTGCCCCCGGAGCCATCTCCATCGACTCCACCGGCATCTTCATCGCTGTTGTTGTCTCCCATGATGAGGAGGGAGTAGTTCTCCCCTGGGGCTAAGGGCTCTACCGGTAGCTATGTGTTTCATATCTCTGTCCCATGGTGTGATCTTTATGTGATCATGAGCTTTGTAATCTAGTTGAATAAGTAGATGTTACTCTTCATCTGTTATGCTACTTGAGTGGTTTTGTTATGAGATCTCTGTAAACACTTTGTTCACGGTGTAAAGGTGACATTGTGTGCACCGTGTTGTTTAGCATGATATTTATATTTTTTTTGTTGGATGACCCTATGAAATTGTGGCGTTTGTTTAGTACTAATTTGGGACACTCATAGTGAGAGCGTGGGGTGCCTTAGAGAGGGAATATAGACTTGAGGAGTGATGTTACAGCCCTACGCAATGATTGGTGTTTGTTATTCGACTGGAGAGTGGTTCGAAGTAGCATAGTGAAGAGATGATATTTATGCATTCAATTATGTTATCATTGTTGAGAGTGTCTACTAGTGAAAGTAGGATCCCTAGGCCTTGTTTCTAAGAATTGAAACACCATTTACAATCAGTTCTGCTACATGTTTGCTTGCTGCCTTTTTATTTCAGATTGCTATTATCACTTATAATCATCCATATTACTTGTATTTCACTATCTCTTCGCCGAACTAGTGCACCTATACTACTGACAATTGTATTAGGTGTGTTGGGGACACAGAAGACTTCTTGTATCGTAATTGCAGGGTTGCTTGAGAGGGATACCTTTGACCTCTTCCTCCCTGAGTTCGATAAACCTTGGGTGATCCACTTAAGGGATACTTGTTGTTGTTCTACAAACCTCTGCACTTGGAGGCCCAACACTGTCTACAAGAATAGAAGCCTGCGTAGACATCAGCCGTCATCGTCAACCCTAGTTCGGGAGGGTTCTGAAGCTCTCCTCGGCACCCTGACGGGAGGGGAAATCATCACCGGAGGGCTCTACATCACCATGCCTGCCTCCGGAGTGATGCGTGAGTAGTTCATCCTTGGACTACGGGTCCATAGCAGTAGCTAGATGGTTGTCTTCTCCTCTTTATGCCACCATGTTTAGATCTTGTGAGCTTCCTAACATGATCAAGATCATCTATATGTAATGCTACATGTTTTGTTTGCTGGGATCCGATGAATATTGAATGCTATGTCAAGTTGATTATCAATCTTTCATGTTTTACGTTATTTATGATCTTGCATGCTCTCTGTTACTAGTATATGCTCTGGCCAAGTTGATGCTTGTAACTCGAAGAGGGAGTATTTATGCTTGATAGTGGGTTCATGCGTCCTTTTCATTTGTGCTCGAGTGACAGAAACGTGGCAGATGGGGGATGTGTTGTTGCCATTAAGAGAAAACAATGATGCTTTCATTGTTTACATTACTGTAACACCTGGGGTATTCTCCCTAAGTTAGAAAGTTTTTTTTTTTTTTTTGCATTGCATCACATGCATCATCTGCACCTTGTTTTCAAAACAACTCAAAAGTTCAAACCAATTTAAACTTTCAAACATGTCCAAAGTTTCCAAAATAAAAATTACAAACTAAACAACTCAAATTGTTTCCAATAGTTTTGAAGTTGATTTATTTAAATTGCTTGTTAATAAAATTCCCTTTTATTACCACCCAAATGGTAAATTCAAATTCAAATCAAATCTTTCATACTTGGCATGTTCCAATTGTGGTTTAACAATTAAAATCTTGCAAACATTTAAATTCAATAAGTTTTCTTAATGGGTTGAGCTTATTGAATAAATTTGGTTATTTCAAAAAAAAATTAAATCCTTATGAAACACTACTTGAAATTCAAATAGCACATTCAAAACAAATTAACATTTCAAGTTTCTGAAATTAATGTTAACATACTTTGCACTTGCTGTTTTGTAAATCAATAGAAATTAACTCATAAAATGAAAACCCCCAAACCTCTCTCTTTTTCTCTCTCTTTCTTTCTACAAAAAAAAATGTGTAAACAGGAAATAAATAAAACAAAAACCAAAGGGGGAGAGGCAGGCCCTCTAGCCCACCTACAACCCCCCTTTTTCCCACCTCATGGCAGCCCAGCCGAAAGGCCCAACCACACCACCTAAGCCCACCTCCTCCTTCTTCCTCGTACGGCAGCGCATCTAGCGTATCCACGTCACAGAGAGCTCGATGGGACGGCCGGGAGAAATCCCTCCACCTCCTTAAAACCCCTCCTCTCCACAACCGAGCCCTCTCCGAGCCCTAGACCCCTTCTCCCTCCCTGCCGCCGCCACCCTCTCTTCCCCTTCGTTGCCTCTCTGTTTTCGTTGAACCTTCTTCTCTGCACAAGAGAGAGACAGAGAGCCAGAGCACGCCGTCCTCTCCGCGTCGCCATGGACACCTTCAGTCCGAGCTAGTGGCTGGAATGGAACCGGGGTGTTGTCCGCTACGGGTTTGGTGAAGGCGACGAGACCGGAGGGCGCCCGAGTCGACGGCGCCATCGAGTTTTTCCTCCGCCGCCGAGCCCTGCACTCCGACGTCGTCTTCTCCTGCGTCGCCATCGTTCCGCGTCCCCCTACTTCCTCTGCAGACGTGGTGAGCCTCTATCCCGTCCCCTGGTTCCCTCTCCTCCTCACCGTGTCCTGGTGCTAGCCGTCGCGTCGCCGTTCCCGGCGGATGCCGGCGCTGTGCCGTGCTTCGTAACTGAAGAAAAGGGCGCCCCTTTTGTTCGTCAGAAACACACCCCGCATGTGCACCTCAAAAACCCCAACCCTCCCTGTCTATCACAACTATAGCAGCAGCGCAGTGGCAGCGCCACCCCACGTGCACCAGCATGCGCGGGTTCGATTCCGCCGCAGGGCAAATTGCCCACCTTTTTTTGGATTTTCTCCACGATGGCACCCGGGACCCGCCTGTCATCGACCGCGGAGGCTGACGAGGCTCCACCCACGCCTCGCTGGCACCCCGCGTGGCACCGGGCCCGCGCGGCAGTCTCTGTGGCTAGGGCGCGCTTCGGTGTACAACCAGATCCAGATCTGGATCTGGCTATTTGCACCAAGCCCCCCTGCGTTTCCTCTCTTTAGCATAGAGCCCCTCCATCTCTGTTTTCTTCACAGCACAGCCCCTGCTTTTGCAAATTGAACCCTAAAACTTCAAATGGCAATAAATTTCAAACCCCAACTCCAAACAGTTCAAATTTTATATGTTTTCCATCCAAAATTTCATGCTCTTTCCAAATATAACCTTTGTTTTCTGTTTTGGATAAATAAAACTAATGCAATTACTTGATGCTTTAATTAAATCATTTAAATGGTGAAATTCATAACTTGCCCAACTAAAATCCGATTTCAACAAATAAAATATGTTTTCCACTCAAAATGAAACCACCTTTCTGAATATCAAGTTTGTTTTGCAATTTGGACAATTAAAATTTAATGTCATTTAAAAATGCCTTAATTAATTAATTAAAAGTCCTAATTAATAACTTTCACATGCTTGCTCCAAATAGAAAACACAAAACATGAAATCCATCCAAAATGTAATGCTACACTTGAATATAAACTTTTTTTTCTGTTTTGAATAATTTAAATTGCTGAAAACAACTATTTCTTAATTAATGCATTTAAAATTGTCAATTTAATAACTTGCTCATCTAAAATCCAAATTCAACAAATGAAATATGTATTCCATCTAAAATTTTGTGTTATTTCCAAATATAAAATTTGTTATCTGTTTTGAACAATTAAAATGGGTGAAAACAATAAATGTTTGTGTAACTCACTTAAGAAGCCAAATTTCATAACTTAATAAATAAAATTCCAAACTTGGTAAACAACATTTCAAATTGAAGCTATTGTTGTTTTCTTATTGTTTTCATCATCCATGCATCATTCTAATCAACTTTCACATGATGGTTATTTGTAGAATAATTTAATTCAACATTAATTCATGGGCTTTTCCATATGCAAACCAAATTGCATATGGGCCCATTTAAATATGTTTACCATGTCAACTAGTTTATCTTTGATGCATCCTAAAACTTGTCATGCATATAAAATAGGATCATGCTGGATCTTTTGCCGTAGTAGTAATTGTTGCATCCGGTGTTTGTTCTAGTTCGTTGCTTCTTCCCGGATAGGACGTTGAGATGATGTGAGCAACGACAAGTTCTGCGGATGTACCTCTACTTGCTGGATTCCAGGCAAGTATACTCACTTGCTGCCTATGGCTGCCTCTCATCACTTGTTACCGATTCTTTCCGTTTTCCTTATGCTAGCCTTATGATTTGATGCTTGTGTCACGATCCTATCATATGTTTACCTTGCAACCATGATATAGCCTTCCTTCCACTTCCTATTAACTGTTGTTTGTTTATCCCGTTGGCTCTCGTGTCGTAGTTGCATGCTTAGTGTTGTTTGCGCTCAAGTCTTGCTGTCCGTCTTATCACCTGTTTAGTTTGATAGTTGGGTTTCAATTCAATTAACAACATGTTAATGTTTTGGGTAATAATAATTTGATGATAAGGCACCGGCAGGAGGCCCGGCGTGGTTTTGAGGCCTGCTAGTGTCGACTCTAATTAGGAAAAGGGTCTTGTCCATTGATCCATGATGAGCGCACTAACCACATGTGGGAAGCGAGTATGGGCGCCCCCCGCAATTCTGATTCGATTTGCATCTCGTCCAAATCGCCACACTTAGTTCGGGCTTTCCATTTGATGCATGCATATGCAGGTGCGAGCCCTTGGCGCCAGGATGGAACTTTTGTAGTCGGCATTTAGGGCGGCGTGGTCTTAGAGTGCTATGAGGGTCCCCCTTTTCTTCGTGGGGGCTCGATTAGCCGCGCACGCACAGCACGTGGTTCTTTGGGCTTGATGCGAAGAAGAGTTGGGTTGTGTTGAGTACCTCGCTTGGTGGGTTGATCCCCCGTCTGGCGGGTTATTCTTACGTGTACGACCAAATTAGTGCATCCCTGCAGGGTTAAATCTTCTCGAGAAGCCGTGTTGTCCGCGGTTATGGATGACTTGGTGAAAGTGCTGGCTAACAAGTACTCAGACAACTTACACTTAACGATGATAACTTGACTAGTAATATAGATTACCTCCACCATAAAAATGCATGTCATCTTAATCAACAGTGTGAGTTTCCTTGGGTTGCTTCCTTAGTAGGGGGTAACATTGGATGGGTATTGTTTGGTGAGTAGTTGTAGTTGGTTCCGATACGCTATCTTATCCCTTTCTTTTAGCCGGATGTTGTAGCGAGTCTCTGTAGTTAGTTAGTGCAGCCCGCTGCCGCTTCTTTGCAATAATCGCTTCTTTTCCGTTGTACCCAAAGTATTTGTATCTTGTGATGATTGATTACGCTGGTATCTTGTGAGTATGGGTTATCCACTTGCCAGTACTTAACCGTACTGACCCGAACCCCTTTCGTGGCTGCATATTCCACATTGCAGTCAACAGGTTTGAAGTCTGACGACGTTAGCTTGGGAATCCCTCCGGCTTGTCCTGGGCAGGGATTGGACGCCATCGGTTATCTTCAGGACTCTTAGTCCAATTTGTATCTTGTTCGTAGCGGGACGCTATGTTGTTTCTTCCGCTGTTATTTGGATCTTTGTATGGTATCAGTTGTATCCTTGGCTCGTTTGAGTCTTCTTGTATATATCTTTTCTGTTGTTGTTGCGGAATATTCGTGAACTGTTGTAATGTTATCACAAGTGGCAACCTGGAATCGGTTATTATGTGGATTTTGGCGGGAATGCTGAAATCTGCATAGTGCCCGATCTCGGGGCGTCACAATTACGCACTTTACTTAATGCAATAATCTGTTGCTTGCAACTTAATACCCGAAGTCTCCTTGGATTGCGTTCTGAGGGTGGATTATTAGTCATAGATACAGTTGGATAACGGTCTATGAATTATGTTGTAATGCCCGCATGAATCTCATAGTAATCATCATGTCTTGGATATGCACTACGGTGCAGCCTTTATTTATGTCAATTGCCCAGCTATAATTTGTTTACCCAACATGTTATCTATCTGTTTTGGAGAGACACCACTAGTGAACCGTGGACCCCGGTCCATTCTTTTACACTGATAATACAACCTACTGCAAACACTGTTGTTTTACTGCAATCATTGTTCTCTTTTCATTCACTGCAAACAAGCACCGTTTTCCACATTATACATCTAATTCTTTGTGATAGCAAAACCTGTGAGATTGACAACTTCACTATTTCGTTGGAGAAAAGTATCTTGGTTGTGTTGTGTGCAGATTCCACATTGCTGCTGATCCTGGTTGTGCGCCCTGGCAACATGAGCTGCCAACAACCTTCAGAAGTGATTTTGATGTAGACGTTTGCCCGATCTTTCACCGCAAGAGCCACCTAGATAACTATTCTCCCAATCACCTAAGCGATACACGTAACCTGAAGAACATGGATAGATTTAGGCGAGAAACGCACGAACCCTCTTGGCAGATCCAAGAACACTCGCACCTTTATTTCACGCCAAGGTAGACAACTCTAGGCAGATCCAAGAGCCCCCTAGCCACGAACGAACCCTCTTGGCAGATCCAAGAACACTCGCACCTTTATTTGCAAAGATAACTAACGAACGTCCGAGACGCCGCCTACACGCCGATCCCCTAGGAACGGTGGTAACCTGGAACTTTTAGTTCTACATAATTTCCAACCTCCCTAAAACCCTAGGCCTTGGCTCTCTTTATATAAGAGGCCAACCCCTAGTCGGTTGGCCAAACCCAAACCGAAACTGACTCAAACCTAAACCTAGTTGGACTCAAACTGGACACAAACCTGCTCATTTAAAAGGCTCAGCCAAAACATGCGGCTTGCAGGCCTTAGACATTATACATCGTAGTTTATTGTCCTAGCGTGCCAACCTGTAGGTGCCCGTATCATCCTCCCCTTCTTCGAAAGGCGTTGTCCTCAACGCCAGAAGGTCTTCTCCGGCGCTTGTGGCGTCAAATTATCATATCGCCACGCTTCTACATCCTTAAGTCATGCTGGCATGCCACACCACATCCTCCCTCTCAGCTAGCTAGACTTGTTCTTGGCGCCATCCATGTTTGGCACCACCAACATAATTTAGACACATAATATGTCAAATTGCATCTGTAAACGCACCATGCAAACCACCCCTGACACAGCAGGACAAACTCATGTACCCCAAGGATCCAAATAAGCTAAATACGCCCACGGATGCAATCTAAAATAGTGCAGGTCAACTGAGTGCATCATCCAAGACAAACAGGACAAATTCCTGCACCCCTTGAATCCAAATGAATCAAGTTCACCGCCTGTGAAAATATAAACTAGTGTCTCTTTTTTCCTTTTTTTTTTTGCCCTCAACGATTCCCGATGAGCCAAACTCCACGCACACACAGAAAAGTAGTCTGTTTCTGTATGATCCGAACAAAACTTTCCTTCCACGATACCATCCATAGAAATTTCCTATACATCCGCACCAACATTATTTTTTGTCTTATATGAAGACCAGGGTATGCACGTACCAAAGCATATTGGACTTTCCTTGTTTCGTTTTTTCTTGTACAGGCTCACGTACCAAGGAAGAAAATAAAGGTGAATAGCCAGATTGCTAGTACTTTCCTTTTGTGCTAGAGATAATTGCACGGGAGGCCCAAGTACTTGAGCAGCAGGTGCAGATTAGTCCTAGAACTTGCAGCACGTGAAGCCGCCGTCCAGGTACTTGTCTTGCGGGTTCGTTTTAGTCCAGAATGGCCGTGGAGACGTGCCCAGCCACGCTGGCAAAGCGAGACGCACCTCGTCTGTTTGGATTATTTGCCAAAAACCCCCCGCGTATATTTAAATTCTCGGTTACCATCCTTACTCTATACACAGAAATCCCCAAATCCAGTTAGAGTCTTAACCCTAGAACCCATGGTGGCGACTGAGAGCGGGCTAGTGGGAAGGCTTGAGGCGACCGAAGGCGAGTGGAGATGGGTGCGGTTCGAGGAAACGAGGTGCGTCCCTGCGAGTTCGGCGGATGCAGCGCGCCCTGCGGCGGCGGAAGCAGCATGGCCTGCGGCTGCAGAAGCAGCATGGCCGGCGAGTACGGCTGGGCAATGGTGACGGGGTAGTTTATTGGGACCCAGATGTGGCCTCGAAGGTGAGCTAATCCTTGCTATCTTCTCCTAATTTGGTCAGATTGTAACCTGTACCAGAATAATTAAGTCTCTGCTAGTTTCTTGAGCCATTTGGTTTTCACACATTATTTTTTTGTAGGAAAAGCTTGAATATGTGCACTGCCAGTACCAAAAGAAGGATGAGCTGTTGATCAGAAGAAATGGAAGAAATTGAGGATACAATAACGGGAGAGATTTGGTATGGAAGATATCCCAATTGGAAAGTGACATGCAGAAAATCAAGATGGAGAAGAAAAATATGCAGAAAACACACATGGTGGAGATGAGAAGTAGAGATAGGAAAGAGATAGCATTTGTGCTATCTTTGCTTGTCTGTATATTCCCATGTGCTATATTTGTTATGTTAGTCAGGGGATTTGTATGACGCAAATGTGTGTGTCGATGTGTAGTGCAGCAATCTGGGAAGTAATATGTAATATGCTTGATCTTTCAATAAATATGTATTATTGAAATTAAATTGTTCTATTGTGTTGAGCAAAATTGGTCAGTTTTGAGCAAGAATTGGCAATAAAAATGCAAAGAAGATATTAGATGATGAATCTGATGTGCAATATGTAGTAATTTGACAGGAACATGCTGCAGTTTGTAGTAATTGACACGAATATGCAAAGAGGTGCAGTAATTTACAGGAAAATGCCGTAAAATGAAGAACTTGACATTGTAATACAATAAATTTCAGTAATTAACAAGAACATGCAAAGAGGTTCAGTAATTGACAAGTTTTGGCACTGAATTTAAATTGGTTTCACACAAACTAGGACACACGAGGTTCGCACAAGGTTCAAACAGAAATAATGACCAATATCCTGGATGTTCATTATTGATACATAGACTTGGACAAGTTCTTGAAGATAGCTAGAAATGTCAGCTACTGATCATCTGTAGGTGCATTCTGACTGAGTGGTACTTCTTGCATGTTCAAATCTAGGAAAACTTCAACATTTAAATCTGGGATTTCATTTTGCTGCCTCTCATCTCCAAATAGCAGGTAATGGGCACTCCCAGGACCAGTTATGTAACCTCTCTTGTTTGTAACTCTCCCTCTGCTAGTTGCAGGAGCTGGTTGAACATGTGGTGAGTTACTAGAAGCTTCAGCTTGTCTCTTCTTCAGTCGGCCTCTTGTTGTAGTGGTATTTGCTTGTTGTACCGGAATTCTCCCCCTACCTCTTGACCCGACATGCCCTCTAGATGAAGTAGTTTCCCTAGCATATGCATTTGGAATGTTGTCCCTAGAATTAACAACAAATGCATTTTCTGGCAAAGGGCCATGTACCCTATTTATTGGTATTTTTGCTCTATCCTGCAGCGTATCAATGAATAATGTGAAACTGACAGCAAAAATACCGAAAACTTGTGAAAATGACAGAATTATCACAGACCTCTTGGCACATTTTGTAAACCATGCTATTCACTTGATTAGTAGGATCGAAGGAAGGATTTGGATTAACGGGGAACAAATGCTGCAATTATAAAAAGTAGAGGTAATTAACAAATGCATCTAAATTAACCAAATATTGAAGAATTGCTTATGTTTTTACCTGCAATATTGATGGAACATCCATTTCTTGTTCGAAATCAACTATAGTCTCTGGTGGCTGCTGCACTTGACTGTCAACAAATTTTTGGTGCCCTTTCTTGTTATGATTAGCTCCGCCACACACAGAACAGTGCATAGTGACTCCATGCCTGCTCAATTTTGGAACTCCATTTTTAATTTTCTCCTCTGGTGCCTTTTTCCTGTTTTTCTTCGGCCTTCCCATAACCTTTGTGTACAAAGGTGGATGCACTACTACTCCGTTCTGTTTCTCCCAGTGCACCCTACCTCTTAGTGGTGCTAATTTGAACTCATATGCTTGGAGGAAAGTGTCGATAGTGTAGCAACTGTGCACAAGGTTTTCTGGGTTGATCCTCTCGTGTCTGCAACAAGCAATGACATGATGACATGGTATTCCACTTAATTGCCACCTTCTGCAGTCACAACTCCTTGTGTTGAAGTCAACAGTATATGTTCTTTCCAACTCAAATGAACTGGCCGAGAAAATTGCTTACCGTACTCCGGCGGCTCTTCGTCATATCTTCGGAAGCGCGGCTCCGGCGACATGGCTACGCCGCCCTCTTTGACGACGGAGGCGAAGGAGTAGGCGAAGCGGTTGGGCTGGACGTGCGCTTCTTTTCTGTCTTTCTTTGAAAGGGGCGGCACTACATCGAACCCATCGGGCGTTAGGTTTTTTTGGCAAACGTAACATGCTTTCCCAACTAAGGTCCTCTGTCTTCTTAATATTCTTGACACGGGGTTTCCTGTAAAATCTACAACCTGACACACTCCAATTCGGATTAAATGCAGCGATTAGCGCCTGACATACAAGTACCTGGACGGCGGCTTCACGCGCTGCAAGTTCCAGGACTAATCTGCACCTGCTGCTCAAGTACTTGGGCCTCCCATGCAATTATCTCTAGCACAAAAGGAAAGTACTAGCAATCTGGCTATTCACCTTTATTTTCTTCCTTGGTACGTGAGCCTGTACAAGAAAAAACGAAACAAGGAAAGTCCAATATGCTTTGGTACGTGCATACCCTGGTCTTCATATAAGACAAAAAATAATGTTGGTGCGGATGTATAGGAAATTTCTATGGATGGTATCGTGGAAGGAAAGTTTTGTTCGGATCATACAGAAACAGACTACTTTTCTGTGTGTGCGTGGAGTTTGGCTCATCGGGAATCGTTGAGGGCAAAAAAAAAAAGGAAAAAAGAGACACTAGTTTATATTTTCACAGGCGGTGAACTTGATTCATTTGGATTCAAGGGGTGCAGGAATTTGTCCTGTTTGTCTTGGATGATGCACTCAGTTGACCTGCACTATTTTAGATTGCATCCGTGGGCGTATTTAGCTTATTTGGATCCTTGGGGTACATGAGTTTGTCCTGCTGTGTCAGGGGTGGTTTGCATGGTGCGTTTACAGATGCAATTTGACATATTATGTGTCTAAATTATGTTGGTGGTGCCAAACATGGATGGCGCCAAGAACAAGTCTACTACATGAGTCCAAATAGGATACAACACAACAAATCCCACCAATCTTTTCTCTCTTTAAATAATCGAATCAACTACCGTTGCCTATGTATGGCCGGAACTCACGTAACAAACCCATCAGCCTCCTTCCCCTATGCTCCACACGGTAACAAACTTTCCCCTGTACTTCTGTTTGAAGCACACCAGAGGAAACGAAACGGATCCGAGGTTTCAGACGTAACCAAAGGAAACTCCCACCTGCCAAAACTGTCCAGGCCAAAACGAATCATGTCCATGTTCGTGGCCCCAACGTGATGATCGAGACATAGATTCTAACTCGAAACAACAACTATGGACGTAGTATTTTTTTTTCTCCTAACAATCCGCACCAAACTGGCTGTTACCTTTAAATCCAGATCCAATCTCTTTCCTCTTTCCTTGTACACCACCGTACGCCAACTTTTTTTTTACTTTTTACTTTTCTATTCGCTGCTTCTCTCCAACTCCCCAAACTTGCTGCGTACGAACTCACCGAGATGAAACCAACTCTCAACTCGTCCAGATGCGAGGACACAGCAACTCGCCGACACTTAACAACAAAAATCAATCTGCCAAATTCTCAAACTTGCATATCGATCTTCAACCGGACCAAACCTCGCGGTGATCAACCTGGCACCCTGATACCACATGATGTAGACGTTTTCTCGATCATTCACCGCAAGAACCACCGAGATAACTATTCTCCCAATCACGTGAGCGATACACGTAACTTGAAGAACATGGATAGATTTAGGCGAGAAACGCACGAACCCTTTTGGCAGATCCAAGAACACTCAGACCTTTATTTCACGCCAAGCTATACAACTCTAGGCAGATCCAAGAGCCCCCTAGCCATGAACGAACCCTCTTGGCAGATCCAAGAACACTCGCACCTTTATTTGCAAAGATAACTGACGAACGTCCGAGACGCCACCTACACGCCGATCCCCTAGGGACGGTGGTAACCTGGAACTTTGAGTTCTACATAATTTTCAACCTCTCTAAAACCCTAGGCCTTGGCTCTCTTTATATAAGAGGCCAACCCCTAGTCGGTTGGCCAAACCCAAACCGAAACTGACTCAAACCTAAACCTAGTTGGACTCAAACTGGATACAAACCGGCCCATTTAAAAGGCTCGTCCAAAACATGCGGCTCGCGGGCCTTAGACATTATACATCGTAGTTTATTGTCCTAGCGTGCTAACCTGTAGGTGCCCGTATCAGATTTCTTTCTCCTACTGGTTGATTCAACCTTGGTTTCTTTCTAAGAGAAACTTGTTGTTGCACTCTTCATACCTTCCTCTCGGGGTCTCCCAACGAACGTGTGTCTACACACATCAAGCAACTTTTCTGGCGCTGTTGCCGGGGAGGAAGAGGATTTCTGCAAGGGGAGTCTCTCACCTCCAATCTCTTTACTTTCTTTTTTTGCTTAGTTTATTTTATTTTATCTTGTTTGCTTCTTTATATAAAAAAGACAAAAAATAGTTCTTATTCTAGTTGTTATTTTTTCTACCCTGCTTTTAGTTCATCATGTTACTCCCTAAGTTCACCCTGAAAGATTTATCAATAGGTAGTGGTTCTATTATTGGAAAGAATAACATTGAAGAATCCTTTAATCATGTTAGTAAGCATGAAGACTTTGAGGATAGATCCATAGTAGAACCTGCTCCAAATTATTAAACTGATGCAGCTTCTTTGGTTCACATGTTAGAGGCTAGGTTTGTTAACCTTACTCCCGTAATGCAGAAAATGTTTCTTAAACTAAATGATTTTTAAGATATTGAAAAGAGAGATTTTATCCTGGAAACTTTGCTTAAAGAATTTGGAGATGTTGTTGTAGAGGCTAGGAAAGTTTTTGACCGTTTTAAGATGGTAGGCTCATGTGTAGATGTTATTGGTGCTCTTGAAAAACTAGACAAAACTGAACCTAAACACGGGAAGGAAATCAAAATACCAATACCTTTTAAACTAGTAAGGATACATGAAGCTTTAGAGAAGAAGTTTGATTGGATTGTTCCTGAAAACCCATTTGATGAAAGTAGTGAACCCAAGGGTGTTGATAGAGGGACATCTGAAACTTATATAGATAAAATACAATGCATTGTTGAGGAGGTTTCTGTTCCATGCTTCTTCACTTGAAAATACTTGATTCTTATTTTCTGGGCCTAGCTAAAAGGCGTTAAAGAAAAGCACTTCTTGGGAGATAACCCATGGTTTTATTTTTGCAATGTTTTCTTCTGTTTTGTTTGATTCGAGGTGTTGTTTACTTCTGTAGCGACTCCTTTGTATCTTTACTTTTTCTTATTGGTGAGCCAAGGAAAGTCTCTAGTGAAAAGTGGAAGCTAGATTTGGATTTCTACGTAGGAACAAATTTTTGCTGTCCACTATTTAATTCGTATAAATTCACAGAAAAATAGAAACTACCTAATACTTTTTGTGAATGATCCTCAGCTATTTTCGAAAAAAAATCTCGTTCTGAGTTTTCTGATCTGAGCAACGTAAGTGCCTCGAAAAATGTGTCTTTACAGACTGTTCCGGTTTTGACAGATTCTGCCTTTTTTACTTTACATTCTCTCTTTTACTATGTTGAGTGGATTTCTTTTCTCCACAAAACATCAGTGGTTGTTTCTAATGTTTAGAAATTATTGGTAATGCTTTTGTCCATGGAGAACATGTGAGTTTTTGATTATGCACTAACCCTCTAATGAGAATTACTTTGAGTTTGGTGTGAAGGAAGTTTCCAAGGGTCAAGAGAAGAGGATGATATAACGTGATCAAGAAGAGTGAAAATCCTAAGCTTGGGGATGCCCCCATGGTTCATCCTAGAAAATTCCAAGAAGACTCAAGCGTCTAAACTTGGGGATGCCCAAGGCATCCCCTTCTTCATCAACAACTTATCAGGTCACTTCTAGTGAAACTATATTTTTATTCTGTCACATGATATGTACTTTACTTGGAGCGTATTTTTTTCTGTAATAAACTTGGTTGGAACCCAACATTATTGTGTGGAAGAGAGACACACTCCATTTTTTCATATGAATACTCGTATTCATCACTTATCATACTCGTATTCTTCGTTTATCATCTAGCTGTTGCAAATCCGTTTAGCTCCTGTTTTTCATGCATCTCTTATTCAGAGTTGTTAGTTCTAGTAGATTAGTAGTACTCTCTTGTTTCATTGATAAATTATTTGTATAGTTTTTGTTTAAATAAATGATTGGTGTTGGAAAGAAATAAAAATATTTCATGCTTATAACGGTGCAAAAAGAAGCTTGTTTAGACTGTGGCTAGACTTTATCATGTCATGTTAGATGTTATTTTAATTCTATGCTTAGTAGTTATTGATGTAACCTGACCTCTCTCAAATATCCGAGAGTGCTTAATGTGTCATTGAAAGAATCATGAGTTGTTTTATCACATCGAAGCATAATATTGTGGTATTCTCCTTCAAATGCTTTATTTGGTTGACTTGGCACATGCTTACACCATGTTATGACTAAAAACCAGCCACCTTTAGCCTCTATGATTATTTAGTTTTTTACTTGTAATAACATTTCTGCTTTGATTAATAATGTTTTTGTCTCTATGCATTATTATGGCCATTATTGCTCTCGAGTGACAGAAAAGTGACGGATGGAGGATATGATGTTGCCATTGGGGAGAAAACAACGATGTTTACTTCGTTTACATTGTTTACATTACACACTTTGCTTACTGTGATAATCTGTTGCTGGGAACTTAATACCTAACGTTTGTTCAGATGATATTCAGAGGGTGGATTATTAGTCATAGATGCAGTTGGATGACGATCTATGTATTTTGTTGTAATGCCCGCATGAATCTCATAGTAATCATCATGTCATGCATGTTTCATTATCTTTCAATTGCCCAACTGTAATTTGTTCACCACGCATGTTAGCTATTTTTTATGGAGAGACACCACTAGTGACCTTTGGACCCCGGTCCATTTTCACATACTGATAATACACACACTGCTTCCACTGTTTTCACACTGCTTCCACTGTTTCCACACTGTTACTGCTGTTTTCATATTGTTCTCATACTGTTTACCACACCATATGTTTAACCTCTTTGTGTTCAGCAAAATCGGTGAGATTGACAACCTCACTGCTTCGTTGGGGTAAAGTGAATTGATTGTGTTGTGTAGGTTCCACGTTGCTGCTGAATCGGTAGTGCGCCTTGCCACCTCAGCTGCATCAACCTTCAGAAGTTGCTTGTCCTCCTACCGGTCGATTCAACCTCGGTTTCTTTTCTGAGGGAAAACCTGCCGCTGCACTCTTCACAACCTTTTGATAGCTGACGTTGGTAAACCCCAAGAGAAAGGTTGTGAAGAGTGCAGAGGCAAGTTTTCCCTGGAAAGAAACCAAGGTTGAATCGACCAGTAGGAGGACAAGCAATCTCTAAAGGTTGATACAACTGAGATGGCAGGGCACACTACCGGTTCAGCGGCAACGTGGAACCCACACAACACAATCAAATCACTTTGCCCAAACGAAGCAGTGAGGTTGTCAATCTCACCGGTTTTGCTGAACACAAAGAGGTTAAACGTATGGTGTGGAAAACAGTATGAAAGCAGTAGCAGCAGTATGAAAGCAGTGTGTGTATTATCAGTATGAGAAAATGGATCGGGGTCCACAGTTCACTAGTGGTGTCTCTCCGTGAAAGAATTATGTTAGATATTTAAGATTGCATGTGTATCATGAGAAGTAATCATGAAGAAATTATTTCCCTTATGATTGAAATATAAGGCATGGGATTGGAATGTGCTACTAGACGATTCCGACTTATTGCATTATAAAGATCTTATGTCTCTCTTTTACTCCAAATTTTATCCTCTACATGAAATGCATCAAGATAGGACTTATATATATAATTTTTCTCCTTGTGATGGAGAGAGAATTGCTCAAGCTAGGGGGAGACTCAAATCATTAGTGCTTAAATTCCTGATGGCACAGTTGATGAAGTTGTTGGAAACCCCAATAGGAGGGTGTGATGAGCAAGCGGCAAGAATTTCCCTCAGTTAAGAACCAAGGTTATCAATCCAGTAGGAGGAAGAGGATCTCAGGAAGGTTGATGCCACTAACGGTGGTGCTGGCGCTTCACCGGTGTCAGCAACAACGTGGAACCTGCACACAACACAACCAAAATACTTTGTCCCAACAGTATGGTGAGGTTGTCAATCTCACCGGTCTTGCTAAAAACAAAGATTAGACGTATAGTGTGGAAAAATGATGTATGCTTGCAGTAAGTAAAGAAAGCAGGGAATAGTTGTGGTTTGTTTAACAGTGTGGAAAATGGACCAGGGTTCATAGGTTCACTAGTGGTGTCTCTCCATAAAAGATAGCATGCTGGGTGAACAAATTACAGCTGGGCAATTGAGAAATAGAGGTTACACCGTAGTGCACATATATGACATGAAGACTGCTATGATATTTAGTGCGGGCATTACAACAATATACATAGATCGACATCCATCTGCATCAATGACTAATAATCCACCCTCGGGTTATCATCCGACCCCCCTTAGGTATTAAGTTGCAAGCAACAGATAACTGCACTAAACAAAGTGTGTAATGTAAGCAATGATTATGCACGCGGGCACTCTCACCGTTGTTTTCTCCCTAATGGCAACAGCACACCCCCCTTCACGTTTCCGTCACTCGAGCAAGGTGGTGAGGAGGCATGAACCCACTATCGAGCATAAATACTCCCTCTTGGAGTCACTAGCAACTACTTGGCCAGAGCAACCACTAGCAACAGAAAGCATGCAAGATCACAAATAGCATATGCAAATAAAGACTATAATCAACTTTGCATAAGTTCAATATTCATCGGATCCCAGCAAACACAGCATATAGAATTACATAAGATCAATCTCGATCATGATAGGCAACTCACGAGATCTAAACATGGAGGCATTTGAGGAGAAGACAACCATCTAGCTACAGCTACGAACCCGTAGTCCAAGTATGAACTACTCACGCATCACTCCGGAGGAAGGCATGGTGATGGAGAGGCCTCCAGTGATGATCTCCTCTCCGGCAGGGTGCCGGAAACTGCTTCAGAACCCCCCTGATCTAGGGTTGACGGTGACGGTGGCTGCGGAACTTTTTGGGGATTTTTGATCAGGTCCTTAGGGTTTTCCATCCGGGGGGATTAAATAGGCGAAAGGGCAAAGGCAGTGGAGCTCCAGGGGCCCCACACCCATAGGTGGCGTGGCTAGGGGGACTCGTGCCACCCTATGGTGTGCCCCCCCTGTTGCCCGTCTTCGACTCCTCTTCGGTGTTTTGGATGCTTCCGGGGAAAATAGGCAGTTCGGGCTTTGTGGGGTCCAATTCCGAGAATGTTTCCAGAACAACTTTTCTGAAACCAAAAACAGCAAAAAACGGGGAACTGACACATGGCATCTTGTTAATAGGTTAGTCCCGGAAAACGTATAAAAATGCTATAAATAAGGGAGAAAACAAGTAGCAATTGACATAATATGATCATGGACCATTAAAAATTATAGATACGCTGGAGACGTATCAAGCATCCCCAAGCTTAGTTCCTACTCGTCCCCGAGTAGGTAAACGATAAAAAAATAATTTCTGAGGTGACATGCTACTAACATAAACTTGATCAATCTAATGTAAAAGCATATGCACGTTGAGATCATAAAACTTTAAACACATGCATGATAAATAGAACTTTAATAATAAAGCATATCAATTACTTTCCATCACGAAGAGTAACTCAAATAAAGGATCATAAATAATAATGCAAAGAAAGGTAAACATTTGTTTCAGGTATAGAGAAAGCATGGCAAAGTGATATTTCGATAGTCCTTAAGAGTGGGGCAAAACATAAATGCCAGGACACCTTCAAAGTTCATGAGGAATACTAGAACAAATAATTTAAGAACAAATAATATCACATTATGAAGTAATTATTGATGTTCATGGGACAAATGCATATAGAACTCAGAATGGAAAAAAATGCTCTCTCAGCTATGCATAAAGTTACAAGATGGAGACTCAACATAAAAGTAAAAGAAAGGCCCTTCGCGGAGGGAAGCAGGGATCACTCATGTGCTAGAGATTTTATTTTATTAAACAGATGTATTAAAATTTTGACACTCCTCCCATCCATCTTTCACAAACCATGGCTAACCGAATCCTCGGGTGCCTGTCAACAATCACATATCGTGGAGGAGTGTCTATATTTTGGGAGATGTATGCTAATGTCAACGAATGGTAAACAGAAAATACAGTACGTCACAAGCCAACTGGATTCACAAGAGCGGCTCCCATGGTCAAGGACGCAACTAGTGTAGAAGGTCATCCCTCTTTCTCTTTTGTTTACACAATTATGCTTTGACTGATAAATCAGGGGCGAAAATAGTGAAGAGAATTTGTTTGTATTAATTTGGGGCTAGGCACCCCGCTGCCAGCTCTTCTATCATTTGGATAAGCGGATGAAGCCACTAGTCCAGGGTGTGAAATCCAATCAACAAGTGAGATAAATATTCTCTATTTACGTCCTCATGATCAAAAACAGGAACATAAAGCAGGAGTAATTTTGAAGGTTTTAAAGGTAACACATGAGCAATTTACTTGGAATGGCAGTTAAATACCACATGTAGGTAGGTATGGTGGACACAATGGGAAAAACTTTGGTTTAAGGGAGTTTGGATGCACGAGTAGAGCTCATAGTCAGTATAGGTGGAGGCTAGCAAAAGAGTGAGAGCGACAAATCAAGAGAGCATAAGAGCCATAATCATGCATAGCGACATAAGCATCATTAATTAAAACATAAGCAGTATCACAAGTTCAAAAACTAAGTGGTCATGGAGGCTATTCGTGACTGGTTTGTAGTCATAAACATGGCGTGAGCATGCGCCAAGTCAACCAAATAAAACATTCGAAACAGAATACCATATATTGATGCTTTACTATGACAAGAACAACTCATGAATCTTTCAAGACATATTAAACACTCTAAGCTATTTGAGGCTAATCATGCTACTCAATAACCACAAGGATTTAAAACTAAAATAACATTTAGCATGGCATGAAAAAGTTCTAGCCACGGTCTATACAAGCTTCTACTATCATTGTTATAAATTCTACTTCAAGCAACAGTTTTTCTTTCTCCCAACAAGCACCATACAAAACATGCTTTAACAAAAATGCTCTTTATGATACAGCAAGCAAACATAATAGTTCTCATATAATACGACTAAAACTAAAAACTCTAATAAGAGATGCATGCAAAACAGGAGCTAAATAAATGCAACAGCTAGACAGAGATTAAGAATACAAAGTATTCTCATGAAAAAGCGGAGCGTGTCACTCTCCAATAAAAGAATGCTGGGGTCCAACCAAGCTTATTGAAAAATTAAAAAAATGAAAGTAAAAAACAAAAACAAACTGAAAACAAAAATAAAAGACTCTCCAAGTAAAGCACATAAGATGCGACCGAATAAAAATATAGTTTCACTAGAAGTGACCTGATAATTTGTTGATGAAGAAGGGGGTGCCTTGGGCATCCCCAAGCTTAGACGCTTGAGTCTTCTTGGAATTTTCTGGGATGTACCACCGGGGCATCCCCAAGCTTAGGCTTTTCACTCTTCTTGATCACATCATATCATCCTCTTCTCTTAACCCTTGAAAACTTCATTCACACCAAACTTCTCACAATCTTCATTAGCAACGTTAGTGCAATTGAAATAATAAATTCACATGGTTCAATTTCAACACAAGTATAACACTAAAAAACACATTAGCTACTGTCACAACTTATTTTAAAACTCTTTTTCTCAAAAGAACACCAAAAGAAAGAGATTAAGATGCAAATGTGATAAATGGCAGAAATCCGTCAAAACAGAACAGCGGGTGAAGATCTATTTTTTAAAAAATCTTCTGTTGATCAAATAAAAAAGTGGTCAAATAAGAAAAGTTGCGTATATAACTCAGGATTAATTATAAAAAAACTCAGGTCATTTTGAATTTTCTGTCATTTTTAACGGAATTAACAGTGGACAGCAGAAATCTGTTTCCTGCGCAGAAATCCGAAATATAGGCTCAACTTTCCACTAGAGGCTTTACTTGGCTCAACAAAAAATCAAAAGAAAAGATACAGAAGGGTTTCTAAGGAAATATAAAACACCCGGGTGCAAAGCACACCAAAGAAAACGAAAGAAAACGGGTTGAAAAAGCCGAAATAAAACGGGTTGTCTCCCGGCAGCGCTTTTCTTTAACGCCTTTCAGCTAGGCATAAAAGGGCAACTCAAGTATTTTCAAGTGAAGAAGCATCCTCTATAACTTCCTATAAACCATTATTTCCAGAAATAGGCACTCTATATGTCTTTGAAGATTCAACATGGAGGTCACTCTTAGTTTCATTAATTGTTTTAGCAATTTTCAGCACATATTGAGATTTGGGTTTTGCCATCTTGGGAGCATACATGAATCTTTGCACCTTTCCCACAAAGGCTTTCTTCTTTTTGAATTTAAGAGATGAAAAGGTTGAGCTTAAATTTCCCATAGGATCCTCTAGTTTACCAATCCTAAAACTTTGATTATCATGAGTGTTGCTAGCTTCTAGAGCAGTGATTCTTTTATCAATAGTAGTTATTAATTCATTAACTTTGCTAGCATTATCAAGGAAGATTGATAAGTTCATTTCCAAAGAGTTTAGTTTATCAATAACATCCTCCAAAGTGATCTCAGTTTTAGCAGTTGTAATGGGGGGGGGGGGTGCTCCTACTAAACTTTCAATCGAATTGCAGGCTTCCAAAGCAGGCGTTCCTAGAAAATTTCCACCCGTAAGAGTATCTAACACATGCCTATACCAGCCAGAAATACCAACATGAAATTTTCTCAGGAGTATCAAGGTAGAATATTTTTTTGTGCACCTCTTATGAGAATCATTTATTCTATACCAAGCATCTTTTAAACTCCCCCCCTCGTTGCGTAAAAGAACGAACCTCTACTTCAGGAATACTCATTCTAGTGAAATAAAAGCAAGCAAATAAATAACAACTATGAAGTAAACTATTTTTTTGTGTGTTTTTGATATAGAGAAGCAAAACAAGACAAAAATAAAAACAAGACAATAAACAAAATAAAGAGGTTGAGAGTGAGAGACTCCCCTTGTCAGAAGACTTCTTCCTCCCCGGCAACGGCGCCAAAAATTCTTGTTGATGGCAGAGTTGATGAAGTTGTTGGAAACCACAAGAGGAGGGTGTGATGAGCAAGCGGCAAGAATTTCCCCCAGTTAAGAACCAATGTTATCAATTCAGTAGGAGGAAGAGGATCTCAGGAAGGTTGATGCCACTGACGGTGGTGCTGGCGCTTCACCGGTGTCAGCAACAACGTGGAACCTGCACACAACACAACCAAAATACTTTGTCCCAACAGTACGGTGAGGTTGTCAATCTCACCAGTCTTGCCCATAACAAAGATTAGACGTATAGTGTGGAAAAATGATGTATGCTTGCAGTAAGTAAAGAAAGCAGGAAATAGTTGTGGTTTGTTTAACAGTTTGGAAAAATGGACCGGTGTTCATAGGTTCACTAGTGGTGTATCTCCATAAAAGATAGCATGATGGGTGAACAAATTAGAGCTGGGCAATTGACAAATAGAGGTTGCACCGTAGTGCACATATATGACATGAAGACTACTATGATATTTAGTGCGGGCATTACAACAATATACATAGACCAACATCCATCTGCATCTATGACTAATAATCCACCCTCGGGTTATCATCCGAACCCCCTTAGGTATTAAGTTGCAAGCAACAGACAACTGCATTAAACAAAGTGTGTAATGTAATCAATGATTATGCACGCGGGCACTCTCACCGCTATTTTCTCCCTAATGGAAACAACACATCCCCCTTCACGTTTCTGTCACTCGAACAAGGTGGTGAGGAGGCATGAACCCACTATCGAGCATAAATACTCCCTCTTGGAGTCACTAGCAACTACTTGGCCAGAGCAACCACTAGCAACTAAAAGCATGCAAGATCACAAATAGCATATGCAAATAAAGACTATAATCAACTTGGCATAAGTTCAATATTCATCGGATCCCAGCAAACACAACATATAGAATTACATAAGATCAATCTCGATCATGATAGGCAGAGATCTAAACATGGAGGCATATGAGGAGAAGACAACCATCTAGCTACAGCTACGAACCCGTAGTCCAAGGATGAACTACTCACGCATCACTCCGGAGGCAGGCATGGTGATGGAGAGGCCTCCGGTGATGATCTCCTCTCCGGCAGGGTGCCAGAAACAGCTTCAGAACCCCCCTGATCTAGGGTTGACGGTGACGGCGATTGCGGAACTTTTCGGGGATTTTTTATCAGATCCTTGGTTTTCCATCCGGGGGGATTAAATAGGCGAAAGGTCAAAGGCGGTGGAGCTCCAGGTGCCCCACACCCATAGGTGGCGCGGCCAGGGGGACCCGCGCCACCCTATGGTGTGGCCCCCCTGTTGCCCGTCTTCGACTCCTCTTCGGTGTTATGGATGATTCCGGGGAAAATAGGCACTTCGGGCTTTGTGGGGTCCAATTCCAAGAATGTTTCCAGAACAACTTTTCTGAAACCAAAAACAGCAGAAAACATGGAACTGGCACTTGGCATCTTGTTAATAGGTTAGTCCCGGAAAACGTATAAAAATGCTATAAATAAGGGAAAAAACAAGTAGCAATTGACATAATATGATCATGGAGCATCAAAAATTATAGATACATTGGAGACGTATCAATCCCCAATCATAAATTTTAAAATGAAATTATTATTAACAATTTTTATGCAAGGCTTTCTCGTCAGGACATAGATATGATTGATGCTTCTTCTATGAGTTCTTTTGTGAACCAGAAAGTTGTTGTTAAATGGGACCTTATTGAAAGGATTCAACGCAACCTGAAGATTGGGAGATCGACACAGGTAAAGAATCATTTATAGATTCTGGTTATGATTGCATTGAGTCCTTTGTTGAAAGTGATAATTTTAATAAACTTAGTGCTAAGTTTGTACTTGATTCTCAAATAGGTATTTATTATTGCAAATATTTTGCTTCTCATATCAATGTTCCCAAAGATAATTGGACCAAGTATCATGAACCTTTTTAAGAACTTTGCAAAGAAAATGAAATAGTTGATAATGATGGACATGATCCAGTTTCTGAAAATAATGTTTTATATAAGCATGTTAGTTTTTGTGGATTGCATAGACCTTGTGAAGTACTCGGTTTGAACAAGATAATTATTGTAAGTAAGATAAGCATGGAAAAAGTAGCATATGGAGTAAAGATCTAAATGAATTTGCTGAAAAAGTGCAAGACCACTATCCTTCTATTTGTGAACTTTGCAATGAAGTGGGGTACTTTAATTTACAATGCTTAAAATTTTGTGATAGAATCATTAATCCCCTTGTGATGACATGATCACCTCTGATCTTTATGATGAACTTACATTATTTTCTGGGTGTGAAGAGCTATTATGAAAACCTCTGGGCTAGACATGAATACTTTGGGGATAAAGAACATTTTGCAGGGATGCTACTCTTATTATGTTGAGAATTTCCATGAAAATACTTACATAAAAAATATTAGAAAGAATGGAACTTTATCAAATTATGAAAGAAAGAATGTTTCTTTTATTGCCACTAACGGAAGGGAGAAAATCTCTCAAGTTTCTCCTATTGTTTCTAATGATAAATCAAAGTACGTGGAGAAGCTCCCTTTCCCACCACATTCTCCTAAGGCAGCCAAGGAGAAGAAGAAGAGGATGAGGAGGAAAAGGGAGAGGATATGGTACCTTCCCCTAAGCATGTTGCTCCTCTCATGGTTATTCCTAATGAGCATGATTAGAAAATTAATATTTAAGATGATATACATGATCGTTATATTGGTTATTATTGTGATGTTAAGTCTGTAGGCACTATTCAAGATGATTATTTTTTGATAATCATTATTGGGAAAATGATGATACTACTTATAATCTTAAAACTATTTTTGGCACCAATCCTGAAAATGATGTTATTAATAATTGTTATGTTATTAGTTCTACCCATGTCCCTTCTAATGATGATGATATAATAATGAAAATGAACTTTATCTAATGATGATTATAATATGCCACCTATTTATGATAATATTGTCAAAAGTGGGTTTGGAGAGACTATGAATTTATCTAATGATGATCCCACTATGTTGGAGAGTAATAAGAATCAAGTTCCTTTGTGCTTTAGTGAGTTATTTCTTTACAATATTATTTTGCATAAGAAGTGGGTTAGATTTAAATGTGCTTTATATTTTCTCCTTGATTCTCTCTACTATTATGCTTCAATTCTTCTGCTCATGTGAGCATCTTTTAAAAACACTATGCCTAGCTAAAAGGATTTAAAGAAAAACGCTTATGGGAGGCAACCCACTTTGTTTTACCTTTGTTTTATTCTGTTATTTGAGACTTGGAAGTTGTTACCTCTTTAGAAACCTCTCCTTATCCTTTCTATTTCGTTTTTTCCCAATAATAACCTCTAATTGAGAGGTAGTGCAGTTTGGGGAAGTTGTTGTTCTGAAACAAATTTCTGGGTTGTTACCAAAAAAAATCCTTCGTATCAATTTTCTAATGCTTATCACCTCCTTCTGAGCTATTCCCACGGTGCCTGAGCAGTTGAAAAATATCTCTCAGCTAGAACGTCGGATTGCTTTGAAACAAAATATACACATGCAACAGGTTGTTATCTAACTTTCGTTAGTTTCCCACTTTTTTATTTGAGAAACAAAAGATTTTCGAAACAATTCATCTTCACTGACTGTTCAGTTTTGACAGATTTCTGCCAATATTTGCATTTGCGTCTTAATCTCTTTCTTTTGGTATCCTTTTGAAGGGAAGAGCTTTAAAATAAGTTGTGACCGTAGCTAATTTTTTAAATTGAGTGTTAGACTTGTGTTGAAACTGAACCAAGTGGATTTATTATTTTGATTACACTAACGTTGCTAATGAAGATTGTGAGAAGTTTTAGGTGGAGGAAGTTTTCAAGTGTAGGGAGAGAAGTATGATGTGATAAGATGAAGGATGTACAAAAGTTCAAGCTTGGGGATGCCCATGTCACCCTAAAGCATATCCAAGAAGTACAAGTGCCAAATCTTGGGGATGCCCAAGGCATCCTCTTCTTCATCAACAAAAGTATCAGGTTTTCTTTCAAAACACTATCTTTTTATTGCTTCACATGATATGTGTTATTTTTGGAGCGTCTTTTTATTTTGCTTTTAGTTTGTTTTGTTTTCTTTTCTGTAGCTTTTAGTTGGATCCCAGCACTTTTATTTTGGGAGAGATACACTCCGTTTTCATTGCCTAGAACACTAGTTTTCATTCTTATTGTTCTGTGAGTGTTCAATGTTTGCTACTACTGCGTTTAGCTCTTGTTTATCACTCGAATTTTGTTCAGCGCTTGTTGGTTTTTTCAGTTATATTTGATTATCTCTCCGATCTTTAATTATTATTTTCTATGGGAGTTGTTTTGAATAAGTTGATTGGTGTTGGAGAAGAGTAAATTGTTTCATGCTTATAGTGGTGAAATAGGAAGCTTATTTTCACTTTGGCTTACGCTTTGGCATGTCATGTCAGATGTTATTTTAATTATGTGCTTAGTTATTTATGATGTATCATGACTAGTCTCAAATGGCTGAGAGTGCTTAATATGCCATTGAATTTAATCATGTGTTGTTCTCTCATATTAAAGCATGGTATTATGGTATTTCTCCTTTGAATGCTTTATCTGGATTGACTTGGCGCATGCTCACACCATGTTATGACTACAAAAAAGTCATCATTTAGTTTTTGACTTTTAATATCACTTCATGCTTTGATTAATGATGTTTTTTTGACATGCATGATTATGGCCGTTATTTCTCTCTTAGTTGGTCGCTCCTAGTCTTTTGCTACCCTTCACATGTACTTAGTATGAGCTCTACTCGTGCATCCAACTCCCAAAAACCAAAGTTTGCCAAATGTGTCCACCATATCTACTATATGTGTCATTTAACCGCCCCTCCAAGTAAATTTCTCGTGTGCTACCTTTAAAACCTTCAAAATTATTAACTTGTTTTGTGTTCCTGTTTTAGCTCGTGAGGAAGTAGTTTAAAGTTTACTAGGGTTTGTGTCAAGCAAAGTTCTTCCTTATTTCACCCGATGAGTATGGAATTTGTGCTCATCAAATTTTCCAGAGAGCTGGTGTCAATTAATATAACAAAAAGGAACTTCCCCATGATTTGATGAAAGCTGGTGGGTACCCGTGAACACGGCTAGCCCTGGTTTGTGAAAGAAAGGTGGGGGAAGTGCCAAACTAATAAAATAATGGAAACCGCTCTCAAAAGTCTAAACACTTTGCTTGACATGGATTATGCTAAGTTTTTCATTACCATTCGTTGACATAGACATACACCTCTCTCAAAATTGTTATCAATATCTCCGATTTATCAAATAAAAAGATCTAGCACATGATAAATCCCTGCTTCCCTCCATGAAGGGCCTTTCTTTTATTTTTATGCCGAGTCTTCATCTTCTTACTTTATGCACAAGTTAAGAGAGCATAGTTTTCATTATGAGTATAATGTGCATAGTCCCAAAATTTATTATTGATTGATTCATGATTGTGGTATTGCTTGCTCTTAAATTATTTGTATCTAGTCACCATTTAAACTTTGAAGGTGTCCTGGCATTTATGTTTTGCTACCACACGAAGGACTAGCTGGATACACTGTATTGTGTTTTTCTTTATGATTGAAACAAACATATCACTTTCGATGCTTCATTATTCATTTTCTTTTGTTTGTGTTTCTTTTCATGTGCAACATGGTTGCTAAGTTTACATTAGTTGAGATAATATTTGTTAAAGTACTTTGATCTCAACTTGCAATTGCTTTTTCATAACTTTGATCAAGATTTGTGTTGGCTTCATGTCACCTCAAAAATTATTTTTGTTATCACTTACCTACTCGAGGAAGAGCGGGAGTTAACCTTGGGGATGCTGATATGTTGCAAACGTATCTATAATTTTTGATGCTCCATGCTTGTTTTCTACCCAATACCTTTTGTTTTCCACATGTGTTCTATCATTTTCCTTTGTTTTCCGGATGTTTTCACAGACTAACCTATTAACAAATGCCCCAGGCCAGTTGTTGTTTTATGCAGTTTTTCAATTTCAGAAAAGTACTTAAGGAAATATTCTCGAAAATGGCTGAAAATCCACGGAAATCATTTTTTACCCGGAGAGATGGAGTCCAAATATGAGCCGGAGGGGGGTGCTAGGGGCCACTAGGTGGACACCAGGCGCGACCTCTTCCTTGTTCGCTCCCAGTAGGCCCCTAGGTGCCCCGAGCACCGCCTCACGCCCCCTTTGCTTATAAATTGCCTTTAACCCTAAAACCATCAGGGACGGAGTTATTTTCCACAAAACATACAGAGAGGTGCCGTCACCTCGAAAGTCCAATCTAGGGCTTCTGCAGCCTAGCTCCGGCACCCTGCCAGAGGGGGGAATTGTTACCGGAGGCCTCTTCGTCGATGTTGCTGCCTCCCATGATGGTGCGGGACTAGTCCCTCCTCGAGGCTAAGGGCTCGTACTAGTAGCTATGTGGTTATCTCTCTCTCTGTCTCTCTCTCTCTCATGATGTGATCTTGATTTTGACTGTGTGCTATATTATCAGTGTTGAATCTATGATGTTTCCCCTTCATTATGTAATGGATCTGATGTACTCAATTGGTTTTATCTAGCATAATTCGTCGGAGTCACCCTTGTTCCACGGTGGCACGGTGACAATGCGTTTGCCCTGTGTGACTCTATTGACCTTGAATTAGAGGGATACTTATCATGAACTTGTTCTTACTATGTTGGATTGAATTGGAATCATGAGGTTTCTTGATGCTCGTGTTTAGTATAATCTCTATAGTTCCAAGGTGACAGTGCGGGCATTGTAGATTGATTAGAAAGATACTATTCAAGAGATAGGCTGTGGTGTTTATTATTACTATCTTTGGATTCCCAAAGTGACAGAGTTGGGGTGTTCATTGACGGGAACGTGAACTTTAAGGTGTGCTTGTGTAGCCCTACGTGATTCTCGTCCTATTTGATTCACGAGGAACGGTTTCTGAGCTATGTCTTTCATGCATGTTGTTAGATAAACTATCATATGTTTAATTATGTTAATGTTGTTGATAGTTTCCACTAGTGAAAGTATCATCCCTAGGCCTTGTTTTCCACTATTGCTATACCATTTTCTTTCAGTTTTACTACTTGTTTGCTTGCAGCCATTTTTATTACAGATTTACAAAGCCTTGTTTTACCATCCTTATTACCCATATTTTATCATCTTTTCGCCGAACTATTGCACCTATACGTCTGACAATTGTATTAGGTGTGTTGGGGACATAAGAGACTTCTTGTATCTTAATTGCAGGGTTGCTTGATAGGGATAAATTCAACATATGCCTCCCTGAGTTCGATAAACCTTGGGTTGCTCACTTGAGGAAAATTTGTTGTTGTCCTACAAACCTTTACGCTTGGAGGCCCAACATAGTCTACAAGAGCAGTAATATGTAGTAGACATCACATCCTCATAAGTCCAATCAGTAGAACATGAACCGCCTCCAGACAAAAGGCGTGAAACCTCCACAGCGAAGACACTCATCATAGGTATGAAGTGCGCGATGAAACACACACAACAGACAAACCACTACATAGCTTCAGTCGAGGCACTTGTCCAATTGTTAGCCCATCTAAGAGCATGTGCAGTGTGGTGTTTTTGGGCATATCTAAGGGAATCTTTCTTTGCTAGACATATGTCTAAACACTGGAGAAGGTGAGTCTAGCCAAGTTTTGCTAGACACTGAGTCTAGTACTAGACATATGTCTAAGGGAATCAAATGGCAGATGACCCCACTCGTCAATGTATGACAGACATATTTTATAGTTACTTTTTATTCTGTTTGGTAGGACCCATACGTGTGCTAAATGGTGGAGCATATCTTGTTTTCTTAGACTCAAGTCTAACAAATTTCTTAGCGTGAGTCTAGCCATTCTCACGCTGTACATCCCCTAAGGCCAACCGACACCTCACCTGGACACGATCTGCGACACGAAGCCAAAGAAATACGCAAAACCATTTAGAACCCGGGTCCACCAAGGATAGATAATGTTGCGGCAGCGGGTGTAGCTGCGCCCGCTCCTTATTTTTGGGTTTTCCTCTAACTCCATGTAATGGAAGCTCACAAGATGCACAAAAACACCACTTCCCAGACACGTGATCGCGGGAGGCTGATCGCGACCGAAAGGTATCCTGCCAAAACCGGCATCGACAACAACCAT